>JAFBJU010000473.1:1103116-1121218 GCA_016785305.1 Colistium nudipinnis
AAAAAAAAAAACTCAATGGTGCGACTCCCACCAGCACTCCTTCAGTGCGATGCATTTACGTGCAACTTGACCTCAAATATTTCCCTATAAATATCTTATCAGGGAGTGTTTATTCTGCGGGCCGGTTACCAGGCCTGGATGTTGTGGGGTTTTATTTATTAAATGATGTGAACGTAGGACTGTGCACCGGGGTTAAGATGATCAATAATTGACAGAGCTACAGATGAGGGTCTGCAGCCTCGTACAAGATGTACATAACTCTATTTACATTGACCTCTCGTAGTGGTGCTACAGCTTCCGCAGTTACTCCCATAATATGGTTACACAACCTTAGATGAAGAAATCACAACGGCAACAAGTGTCGATGGTTCCCACAAGGTGGGTCCCACAAGGTGGTTCCCACATACTGAGAGTAGACGTGTAATTTAAATGTGTCTTTAAGATTATTATAATTTTTTTTTCCTAAATACTTAACATTTGCGTATTTCTATTATCTATTTATTTACATGGAAAAGTTGTATAGCACATCTGTGAATGAACTTAGCTTTTTTTTTTTTAACCCCATGAAGAGGATTCCCATTCAAAACGCTGCGGTGGTGGATAATGACACTTTTCTGAATTCGGAACGCAAACAAACTCGGGTTCGCACGTTGTTTGGGAAAAAAAAACAAAAAAACGTGGTATTCCGGAGGCGGACGAAACAAAAGACGGTAGCGGGTCGGTTCAGTGACGCAGGGTTTGTGTGGTGAGTGGGTGTCGGAGTGAAAAATCTCACAGAGGGAAAACGCACGCCGTGGTTTCTGAAATGATACACATCAGAGGCCGTAAGTAAAATGCGAGTGGACGGTTGTGTTTCCTGGGTGCTGATGTTTCTGTAATAACACGGAATTATGTGGTCATAAAGTATGTCGAAGAGCCTCGATCAAGTATGTAAAGTATATATATATATATATATACACACTATATAACAGTGCACATGATGAAATGTGCACAGAGGGACCCACAACACACGTGTGCATGATCTATAAGGACATGCACTTTTTTTTTTTTTTGTAAGTTTAGGATGTGGCTGCTGAAGTGCATGGCCTTTTTTTTTTCCTAAATAAAATATAGTATGAGTGCATAGGTTTGTTGGAAAACATGTGCAGGAGTCTGAAAGCTTTTGTCAACAGGGGTTGAAAAATTGATGTGCACCTGCACAGCTCTGTGAGAGCCCGTCTTTTTTTTTTTTTTTTGGTTATATATTCCCAGTGAACGGCCGTCCTGACTAATGTATGGCCGCAGCGCCCTTTTTTCTTTTTTCTTTTTTTTTTTTTTTAAACCTGTCAGGGTCAGCTCGGCGCACGTTTATTTTTATCACAACCTGCTACGAGTTTTTGGAGTCACGGGTGAGAGGCCACGCCACCTGTGTGTGTGAACAGAGCACGCGCGTGCGCGCACACACACACACACACGCGCGTGCCGTGACACGCATTCATCATGAAATGCTATGTATCTTCCATTTTGTGGGTTTAACCCTGTTCTCACAGAACCTCTCGTCCTATCTGGATGCCCTTTCCTGGTTCCCGTGGCGTTTTCCGCCGAGACTTTTTTGCCCACGGAAACGATTTTCCGTTTCCTTTTTCATTGTTTATATATTTTTGGAATGATGAGCACACACAGGCGCGCGCGCGCACACACACAAACGGACACACCCTCGGTTACTGCTCTTCTCAGCTGATGCTGATTCTAGCTGATTAACTCAGGTTGACCTTTTCCTCCACCCAGCTGCTCCCGTCAGTCCGTGCGCGCATTCTTTCAATGCATTATTCCACAGTGGCATGATGGTCTGTGTGTGTGTGTTTGTGCGTGTCTTATTTGTGTGTGTGTAATAGTCCAGGTTCCAAGCTCCAGTGTTGGCACAACTGCAGCACAGTAATCTTCCGCTTGTATAAGCAAAGAGTAACGAGCGGCCTTGATTTACAGCTTTCCGCGCGCAAGCAATTACAGAGCCAGCTCTGCAGAATCAATAGGCCACCGCACCGCGCGCTCCCTCTCAAACGTCTGAGAGGAACCCCCCCCCACCCCCTGACGTTAAATTTGGAACCGGCGCGGGGAACCTTATGTGCGCTCTGCTCTCGGATGAAATTGAAATGGACGTCGCCGCTCATTCATAAAAAAAATCTAAGTAGCATCTCTGGGAACGTTGAGCCCGGCGCTGACGCCTCACACGCGCACACGCACACACGCACACACACGACCACACGATTAGCTTTGCTTTACTTGGTATTCTCTGTGGCATAACAGTGGGTAATGAAATGTGATCATTATATAATTCCCCCGGTTGTTTTCCCTCCACTTCCGCCTCCGATGTCGTTTGTTGTTTGACACAGTTAACTAAGTTTGTGTTGCAGTTTGTTTGCTTTATCCTACAACAGCGCAAATTAAGACAAAGCCCCGTAATAGGGGTTGACTGTTTAATGGGTTACGGAGCATTGTTGTTTCTCCTGATGCCTGATTGGACTAACAGGTGTTTCAATCTTAGAATGCTGTAGCGCACGTTATTAGAAATGTGTAATATTTTCAATTATGATTCATTCCATAAAAAGGAGGAGTTTTCTTATTTGGATTAGAATTTTGAATTTTCAGATTTATAATGCGTCACCGAGTAGTAGTAGTAGTAGTAGTAGTAGTAGTGTGTGTGTGTGTGAATGCGGTTTCTTGGGTTCCGTTGTTTATGGGATTTGTCTTGTCAGGACGTGGCCCTATAAGAGGTTAGAACCTGTTCTGGTGACTTTAATATGTGCAAGTGCATATTCTTGTTCGACTACTTTGGGGACGCGAACCAACTCCGCCAGGTTCACAACAGAAGATGAAAGGACTGCGACCATTTCCAGATAAACTAATCACTCGGATGTGTCTGAATCATCGGGCTGATAAATGTGCATCAGATTTGGATTTCTTTCTTTCTTTTTGACTTCCTATGATCGCAATGGCGTCGGGGGGGGGGGGCCCACAAATCCAACCGACCAAAGTACTTTAGCTCTTAAAACACCGACGTGTGCCGTCTTAAGCTCACCTGTTGACCCCCTGCGTGGTCTTAATGAACCAGTCTGCCTGCCATCCGTATTATCCCTTGGGTTCTTCGCCGAGGAAGCAACAAGAGCCACAGCAGCGCTGCAACCTGAGCCCGACCAGCTCCACCGATCTGCAGCGCCGGCCTGTCCAAACACATCCGCTCTGTTGTGGGGGAGCTAACAAGGAGGCCCCGGACGAGTGTCAAAATAACCTCCGCATCAAGCCTCCGCCGCGCGCCCCCTCTAATTCACACTGACCTCTCCTGGGTTTCTAGTAATCCAGGGAGTCCGCGTGCCCACCTACTGAGGTTCCGCCACATTCCCATTGGGCAGCGTGGTGGAGGGAAGATGGAACGTGGGGCTGTTGTCGCATTTACGCAAGTTTCAGCTTTCTTGAGGTCATCCTTGTGGCCCTACAGGAAATATAATTGGAGCACCTCAGCGTGTGAAGGTGTGGCACAGTGTGTTCATCCAAGTGTATGTGTCTCTGAATCACAACATTTGCTTTTTCTCAGCTCCAATGCAAAAACGATTATACACAACACCTAAAAACACAAAGAACTTTTTGCACATGTATATTCAAATTCGTCACGCACAGCCTGATTTATTACCCGTGTTCTTTTCTAAGTCTCTAACACGAATTTTAAGACCAGGATCATTGTGAGTCTGTCGTTTGCTGATCATGCGATCGGGTGGATTTCTTGTCCGCAGTGCAGTTGTATTTAATTCATATTTGTGTGTGTATTTCATTAGTCACGCACCGTGTATGTTGGTACCTACCAAGCGGTGACATTTCTTGTCCTAATGAAACGCTAATGCGCTTCCTCCGTCGAAAGCTGCAGCTGCCCTGACGAGATGTGAGTTGAGATGAAAAAGCTCCTCCTCCCACGGCGGCGGTGCGCGGCGCGCGGCGTGAAAAATAAAACAGGGGAAAGCCGCCAGAACGGCGCAGGCTGACGAGCGTGGGAAACTTTCCCCGTCTTGTGATGTTTTATTCTAAGGTAGCGTCCTCCTGGGTGGACACAAAGTGGGGGAACTTCTCGTTTCCCGTTGGCCTAAAGAAATCAACCTCCAGTTGTTTGTGTGTGTGTGTGTGTGTGTGTGGGGGGGTGTCCATTTTGTGAAGTTTCTCCTCCACGCACAGTGGTTACCCCGAGGGACGAGGTCGGAGCGCAGATCATGTGCGCAGTTTCTTTGATGTGATTTCTGGCCAGTGATATAACGGCTATAATGGGGGAATAGACGTATTTATTCACCCGCCCTGTTGTTTTGAACTCTCAGACTCTTTGGACTTTGGCCTCGTTTGGATGAGTTATGGTTTGAACTCTTTGGCGGCAGGTCTTATGACTGTGTGTTCATTTTCACATGCAAGTTCCGGAAAGTATGGAATTTAAGTTGCACGACTCTTATAATAAATAATAATTAATAACGTGGAATTAGGTGCAACCTGCAATGATTGATTATTATCAGTCACCTCTTTCGATTTCACTGGTCAATACAGTGTTTTGAAGACATTTATGTTTACGTCTTTTTTTTTTTTTATAAAAAATGATAATGCCAGTTCTATGTGTTGAGGTTCCTTTATATTACTATAGTTTATAGGGTTAAACTGTACAATATCAAGCCAATGACAATATCTTTGTCATCAGTCTTTGACATCATTTTCTTTTGTGTGTGTGTGTGTGTATATATTCATATATATATATATATATATATATATATATATATAACATTAATTTGTTACTCAGCAGCTGAGTTTGTAAAAAAAAATATAAAAAAAAAAAATCAGCCAATCACCTCCCTCTCTGATGATGGTGCTGCAGAAGCATGGGCGGATGAGATGCTTTTCCCGTTCCTCGTTTGTTTTTTTTCCTCCTCATATGTCGGAGAATTGGCGCTGAGTTTGTAAAAAAAAATAAAATAAAAAAATAAAATTCAGCCAATCACCTCCCTCTCTGATGATGGTGCTGCAGAAGCATGGGCGGATGAGATGCTTTTCCCGTTCCTCGTTTGTTTTTTTTCCTCCTCATATGTCGGAGAATTGGCGTTTACATTTATGCCACGTTGGCTGGCGTAGTGAGAACATCACTGTCAGTCCGGCAGACGAGCCGCGGCGTGGCACACGTCGCTCCGTCTGTGTGTTTTACCCGATGTCTGCCTAATAAGTTGTCATGTCCGCCCAGAGCAGATTATTGAAGTGTGCTGACGGTTGAGCTTGAAATGCCGCGTAGACGGATCCTTCCCCGCGAGTGCCCCGAGCAGGCCGTGACACTTCCGTCTCTGGGCAGGCGGAGCACGGCGGCAGGCGCCGGCTGTCACAACAGGGCGCGATGATCGGCCCCCTCGCCGCTGCCACAACGCTCTGCACTCCGGAGCTCCCGCGGAAATGTTTCGGCTCCCAGAGAGCACGCCGGGGTCGCTGACCTTTCTCCAGGGGCCTAGGTTAGGCCCAAAACACAGGCCGCATCCATACCGATGTTTTCATAGCTTCGACTGATGGACCATTGTGTCAAGTGGTGACATGGTGTGTGTCCTTGTGTCCGAGTCCGTCCGTGCTTACCTGTGTTGCCATGGTGACAGGCATGTCCTCCCACAGAAGCGCTTTGATTCAAACTTAACTTGGAAATGAGATGGAGGCATCATACATGACACACACGGGCGTTATGGTGCATGTAGTGTTCTCGTAAACTCTCAGGTTGGACTCGGAGACGTTTTGGACGAGTTTGTCCACGATTAAGAATCCAGGTGGTGAGAGAGGACAGTGAGTCGCTGTGATTTTCATGCCGCTCATCTCCAACGAGCAGAGCGGAGTAGTTCAGGATGACACTCCCGCTATGTAATTATACCACTGGGTGATGTTTAAGCCCCCCCACCCCTCCCTGTTTGTTTGTGCGCCGCACTTGCCCCCTTTTTTTTTTTTGTAGGATTGCTTTGTTGCCGCGCGGCCATGCTGCCGCCGCGCCGGTGGTTCCATTGACCTCGCGGTCAATCTGGCGGCAGGTTGGAAGTTTTCGACAGGGGCAGCCGAGTGTGGAGAAGAAGAGCACGCCCCCCCCCCCCCCCCCCCCCGCCCCCCGCCGGGTCCCCGGACCCCCCCCCCCCCGGGCGCCCAGCGCGTTCTGTCGGTGTGCGTTAGTGGTAATCCGCCGCGCGGTATCACCCCCTTTTGTCTTCTTTTCAACGGGGTGAGCCAATGACAAATTCAGCCGGAGCCAGGAAGCGGCGTAAACCTGCCTGTTTACATGATGGCGTCCTGGTAAGGATGCGAAAAAAGCTCCGCGACATCGGGCCACACCAGGCGCGTTCCCCTTGAACAAGTTGACACTCAGAAACGCACGCGTGTAACCGTTGCCCCCGCTGAGATTGATGACCCTGACGCACTTTAAAAGCTGGATTGGTTACTTTCAAGCGCGGCCGCATGTCCACCTCCTGCAGCAGGAAGGGGTCACATTCATGTGAGGAGTGCATGAAAGAAGCGCATCACAGGGGGGCGAGTCAGGGGCGGGTGGTGAGAGAGAGAGTGGCCCCTGGTTTCTGCAGGAGGTGAATGAAACAATTAGTTTCTGCTGTGTGAGAACACACACACACACACACACACGCGCACACACACACACACACACACACATCGCACACATCGCACACATTTCCCTCTTTTTTGGTAACGATGGCCTGCACCATAGCCCAGAAAAGGATTTTTTTCAAGTTGCATCAGTGAGTAATACGCCCTACTTTGCATGATGTTGTTACATCATACTGGAAATATTACATACTTTTTTTTTCTCTCTCTCTCTCGCTCTCGAAATTACATAACAGTGAATTTTGAAGCATGGACTTAATGTTCAACTGCGGCGTCTTTGGGTTATCTTGGTGCTAAATCCAAAATTACCTCAGCACCACATGTGACCCGCAACACGCCTGCACCACAACACAAAATGATAAAAAGACACACATTTTGCGTGTTTTTTCTCTCTCTATAAGTTTTGGTCAATGTGTTGATTGATTTTCATTCAAATTCATTTTGAATAGTTAGCTTAGTTTTATCTTCGCTCATTGTTTTCCAATATCAATCTACTTATTCGTCATGTTTTAAGACGATATATTCAATAATAAAAATTGTAAATATTAAGATTACATCTTTTTAAAATGTTGAAGGCTAAGAAAAAATAATGTAATCTGTGATACTATCGGGCGAAACCACTCTGAGAATTGGAAACAGATTTTGTAGAAATGGAAAATCTCACAAGATTTTTTTTTTTTTATTGCTTAGCATTGCCAGTACTTCCCAGTTTTTCTGTTTTTCATTTTCCATCGTTTATCAGTTTAACTCTTGCGTGTGAAGTATGATGAATGCTTTCATGTTTGGAGATTTAAATCCTGGTTTAATGGCCATAGACGCGTCAAATATATATATATTTTTTTGCACGGATGGCCCAGGAAGAACACATTTTGGCGTTGTCTGCATTATAGACACTTATTATTGGCGCGTTTTGTCACGCAACAATTATTTTCAAGGAGCAAAAAAATAAAAATAAAAACAACAACAAAAAAAAAACAGCTGAACTGCATGTGGAAAAAATAGCTCCAAACAGCTGCAGCAGACACAGTATAATCATGTTTATCTGGAGCTATTTTAGGAAGAGAATTGATATCCTCAATTGCTCAAGTGAATTGTTCGGATTTGTTAAATATCCCTGTTCCTGTGATCGTGCGGGGAAAAGATTACGGAGCGATGACCACGGTCGCTGTGTAAGTGCTGATATAGACACATGCAAATGGGATGGTAGAGCCCACAGTTGCTTTGTGTGAATAAGGAGCGGGGAGAAAAAAAAAAAAAAAAAAAAAAGTTGAGAGAAAAATATCCAAGGTCTAAGATGAGACTGGAAAGATGTGAAACTTCTTCGTCTGTAGGGGTTTTCCCCCCAGCTTGCTTAAAAAAAAAAAAAAAAAAAAAAAGAGGAGCGAAAAAAAAATCCCCCACCCTTGTGGTTTGAAATGCAAAGTTAACAGTTTTGCTCAGCCTCCCCCCGCCCCCCTCAAGGCTTGTATAGTCTCTCCTAATCTTTTTTAATGTGTCAAAAGGCTTTCTTGAGACTCTCTGTGAAATTTCACACTTAAGTTGTTTGCAAAGTCAGTCTGAATTACAGCACAGAGTCAGGGTTCACTGTTCCCAAGGGGCTGGGGAAAACTTTTTAAAATACCCAATTTGTTGTGTTGTGTTGTGTTGTGTTGTGTCTCTCAGATTTGAAACTGTGACTCATAAAGAGCAGTCATGCAGTCGGAGAGTGAATTTTCCTGGCTGTGTGTTCATAATTTAAATTTGTTATATTTATACACACATTTATACATATATATATACTGTATATATATAAAATCCCACTCATGTACGTCAACTTTTTGCATACATTTATCAGTGCTGATAAATATTTGCTTTGATCCATTTTCATTGTGTAATTATATTGTGATAACAAGATCATATTACCGTAATAATCGTTTTTGTGTAGAGCGAGTAGATTTTGTTACAAATGTGTTGAAACATTTGTGTACAAAAACAAAACCCTGGAAACTTGACACCAAATTGAAACCGAGAGCTCTTTAAGAAAGCTCTCCTTCTTTTTTCCCCCACACTGGATCTTGAGAATCCATTATTTGTTTGAAGGATTTTTTTTATGATTAGAATTTATGAGTTCCTCAACGGATGGATTATGAAACGGAATGGAATGCAGCGTATCCTTACATACGGTATCTGACTTGTCCTTGTAACGTCTGTCAACATAAAGCAACTATTGATGGCCGAAGCCCACGTAACAGCATCTCTCTCTCTCTCTCTCTCTCTCTCTCTCTCTCTCTCTCTCTCTCTCTCTCTCTCTCTCTCTCTCTCTCTCTCTCTCTCTGGACAAAGAGAAAAATGCGTATAAGGAGCGACAACAAGCAGAAATAAAAAATAAAATAAAGGTGTTGGCCACTTTTGGGCAGGTGATTGCACGCGCAAAAAAGAGTCACACTATGCAAAAAGGCAGGCATTCAGGGTGAAAAGTGGGAGTGAAAGTGACATGGAAATGACACTAAGGCTGTGATTTAAAGGCGAAATAGTTGCAAATCTTGCTTTAAAAGTCTATTACACACATTGACTCGTGTTGAATTTTTTTTCCTTTTTTGCCATTGGCCTAGATAAGAGAGCAGCATCTCATTCCTCCTAATTGAGACAAAAAAAAAAAAAAATGAAAGGTTGCCCAATTTGCTCGGAAATAAATGCCACAATTTAATCCGGCGACTGGTGGAAAACCTGCGTGCAGAGCACTGGGAGTTAATAACCTAAATAAACAAGATGCTTCTCTCTTCACTTCCTGTTTGGGACATTATCTCTATCTAAAGATAGTTTTAATAATGACGTCAAATCTGAACCACCAATCCATTCTCTTAATGTTATTTGTGAAAAAAAACAACCATCACGGTGTAATTATATCGAGTTTGCATTTCCAGTGCTGTGCTCGCTGGAATGTTACAGTCACAGGTTCTGTGGCTCTTAAAGATATTTAAAAAAAAACAAAAAAAAAACATGAAACATTAAAATTTAGTCATTTCAGGGCCTGCTGGAGACTTTTTCTTTTGCTTTTTTCACTTTTGAAGTAAACATCGGCGCTAATCACTGGGACAGGAATCGGAGTGAGAAATATTTTCTGGATTTTCTTTAAATGATCCAGGGGGTTTTCCCTGTGACTCAGATGAGATGGGATGAGGAAAAAGTGGATGCTTGTACTTTTTTTTTTTTTTTTTTACCAAAACTTGGAATTATTTTCTTTTATATTTGTGCACTACGCACAGAATCACACTTTACTATCACTGATATTATTTGAATCTTCAGTGTTTTTACCGGAATTACCATCAAAGCTCAGTTGTTTGTGACTCTCTCTCTCTCTCTCTCTCTCTTTGATCGGCTTTAAGAGGAAATCGATTTGGAATTGTTGCTCTGCCCCAATTTAGAACACGTCTCATCAAACCGAGTCGCAAAAGGGTCTAAAGACTACAAGTGTTCCCCTTAGTGCTGCAAATGTAGTAATTGACTCTGATTTTTGGCTTCAGGCACTAACCTAATAAGGCCATCCAAGGTTAATGATGGGCCCTTTTTAGACTGGCTCAACGTCTGACACCGATCTGTAGTGGTGGTGAAAAACAATTATTACTTACATGAGACACGACACTCGAGGGGGGGGGGGGGGGGGGGGGGGGGGGGGGGGGGGCAGACACACCGTAAATGTGTGCTTTAGATGGCCAGCAACACAAATCACCACGGGGGCGGGGGGGGGGGGGGGGGGGAAACGCCACCGTCTCTCAGATGTCAGAGTGGAAGTTGTGGGCCGGTGTTGGTGCTTTACCGTGGTCTCTCCTCAGGAGCCCCCCGCAAATCTCCGTGATTTAAGGCCTCTCACGTCCCAGGCAGCCGGAGTCAGCACAAGTGTCGTGCGCCGTTGCCAATCTGCTCCCCGCGTTCCCCTGCCAAACAATTTATCCCTCTCCCCCTCTTGCTTTATTAGCCATAGATTATGGCTGATGGCAACGGTGTCGAGCGTCCGCTGTCGAGGTAGCGGTGTAATTGAGTCTGGGGAGGCAGGGCCCCGGATAATGATTTCAGCATAAAACACGCTCTGGTTTCAATAGGTGCTCAGCTATTGTCGTTCCCCCATTTAGCGGCGGCTCATTTTTATTTATCAGAGTTTTGACTTCATCGCGCGACTGTTACTGGCCACGTTTGAGTCCCCCGCTTCCATCTCCACAGCCAAAGCAAGGACATAATAAACATTTCGATGGATCCTAATGACTTCAATGATGACCGGTACAGTCCCGGTGCCAACATTTCCAGGTTTTTCCGGTACAGGTCTTTTCCCAGTCCCATGTTGTTGTTGACTTTCAATTATTATTCTCACAATTGTAACCGGAGCCTTATTTTCTTCTTTCTGTTTTGCAGAGCTCGGGATCCTCCACAGCTTCCACACCCAGCGCCCCTGTGACCGGTTATAAGCGTATGGTGATTCCCACTCAGCCGCCGCTCACCGCCACCAAGAAGTCCACGCCCAAACCTCAGATCCCCGGCGGCGTCTCCTCCATCCCGCCGTCCTCCGGCAGCCCGGTGGCCAAACCTCAGAGCCACGCGGCTCCTCAGCCCGTCCCGGCGTCCTACGCCACGGCCTCCACCCCGAGCCAGCCCACCTTCAACGTCCAGGTGAGGTCGGCCCAGCCGGGCCCCCAGCACCAGGCTCCGGTGGGGCACCACTACGGCCAGCAGCCGCCAATCCGCAGCCCGGCCCAGGTGCAGTACATGCCCGCCCAGCCCAGGGGTCCCGACTTCGCCTACGGACCGCCGCAGCCGGGCTTCTCCCCCATGGGTCAGGGCGTTTATCAGGACCCGCACCACCCGGGGGTCCACCACGTCGGCGGGCTGCCCGCCAGGAGACCTGAGCCCGCCCCGGCCCAACTCTACCAACCTGCGGGCCCCAAGAAGACCTACATCACCGACGTGCCCCCGAGCATGGCGTCCTACGCCGCCGGACCAGCCATTCCACCCAAGGTAAGGACATAAGCACATGGGAAACTTAAAAGTTGGATTTATGAGTGAATTTGCACGCGTGTAGAACAAGGCATCCGTCAGTCCATTCATTCCTTCCTCCCCTCGTCCGGACTATTTTCACGCTTTTTGATTTGGTGGAAGAGTAGCCTCCGTTTTCCCTGGCCACGTCTCCCATACTCCTCCTTTAGAATCCCGGTGGCGTTCCTGGGACCAGCTGGGATATTTAATCCCTCCAGTGTGTTCTAGGTTTCGCCCTGGAGCTTGCTCCTCGTTAGATATCCCTGGAATACCTCCACAGAGAGTAGTCTGGGCCGGCGTCCCGATTGGATGCCGGAACCGAAAAAAGTGTAGCAGTTTTCTTTTTTTTTTCGACTATACGGGGCATTTGAAGTCCTCTAGCTCTAATCTCAGAGTCGGGACTCCAAAGGCAATGGAAAGAGAATTTGACTCTTGAAAGAGACTGCTTTGGGGACCAAGGTTGAAGGTCGGAACTCGGATCGGAGAGTTTGACGTTGATTTATTGGGCCAACGATGCCACCGTAGGAGGAATCTGTTGTTCTAGTGGCTGGTGGCCATGTTCTCTAGTGTTAAATTATAGAAATCAGAGTGTTTGTGTGTGTGTGTGTGTGTTTATATATATATATATATATATATATGCATACATTCGTACAGCATCATATGACTGTGCATTAGGGAGCTCCTTGCCATCTTTCATTGAAAAACATAAACAGTTGTTTTAACCTTTATGAATTTTTGAAAGATCTTCTCTGTTGGGTTTTTTTTTTACACCATCTGCTTTCATTTGTGTCTCATAAAAGGCAGATTGTATTCTATAGTATATAATGTATCCGCCCACTGGGCTTTATATGCACCCGAGCTCGTTTTTTTTTTTTATCTCTCCGTGTGTATCATTAGTATGTCAGGCTTAGTATGCGGGCTTCCACTAATCTAAACTAGCACTTACAGAGTTTTACATTCAAGGTGCTCCGACAGATGTTTGTACATTGAACATATAAACATGCCCATATACGTATATACACATATACTGCACATATATAAGCCAGTACTTCCAGTAAACCAGTAAGAAAAAAGTACTTTTAATCAGATTTAACCACGCTCTCTCTACAGTCACAAGGAAACCATATCTTATTTTACACAAACGTATGTGTCCTTATTACATTTTAAAAAATCAGTGCAAATCAGCAGAGGACTATCGGGAGCCTCAAGGCTTCAAAAACAATGCAAGATGTTGGATGCAGCTCTATACCCTTTTTATAGAACTGTGTATGATTGAGAGGAATTCAATAAAATACCGTCATCCCTTGGAACATAGTAGTCAATACCACAGAGACGACTATTCTCATCTCTGCATCCAGCCGTTCCACAATCTCTGGAAATTGCGAGGCCCTTGAGTTTCCTCTAATTCAAGGATTTTATGCCGGTTCCAAATACAAACTGGGGCTCCCGGCCTCTGGGAATTGCTCATCAAGGACTGTACTTTACTAAATACAAATTAGCTTCAACGTTGCAAGCGGGCGTCTTAAAATAAGTCTAATTATATTTGTTCAAAAACAAAAGTCTACATTTTGCTTGAAAAGCTCGCTTTGGTCCCAGTATGATGCTTTATTAAAAAACAAAAGGTGGCGTTTATTAGATTTGTGAGAGTGTCTTTGATTTTAAGATAAAAGCAAATCACTAATTTTACAGATATAGCTCCTGCACTATATACGAGTGTGTGTGTACATATGTTTCTTTAATTTCCAAGGATATTATGTGGTGTAGCAGAATAACAAGCTCGGTGTCCTTCCTCTCTGTCCTTGCTTTATTTGAGCACTTTGAAACGTGCCGCATTATTGCTCCATTTGCTCCCATGCGTCATTGACCCTGCGGTGTCGCGCGCCTCATGTTTGACCCACCTGACCCTTCTCCAAAGTGTCCCAACCTCGGCCCCTAATCTGTGCTTTGTTTATTCGTGTGTCCAGCGCGGCCCCATCTTTAATGTCAAAACACACCAGCGACGCCATAAAAGCCAGATTAGAATTAAAGCAAAATCTGTCAACTTTGCTTTTATCACCAGCACTCCGCTTAACCCCAGTGTCGTGACACGTCCGTAACCTTTTTTGCAAATAATGTTAAATCTGCTTAAATCTGCCTCTTTTTAATCTGTTGTGTAAATAAACCAAAACGCGGTCAATTCAATGAACCGTTTACATATTTGTCATAGGCATCAAATATTATCTGCAGTTATTCAGAGTTAATGGTGATTTTGTGTAATACCCCGGACCTTCGCAATCCGGGGGGGGGTGTCTGATTTTGATTGAGGACTTTATTAAAGGAATCATTTCATATAATTGAGTGTATTCATAGAAGGTCAGCGTCATTAGAAGTCCAAAGTGAACTCTTTGGATGGGATTCTATGCCATCTGTACCCGTTCCACCCCGCCCTCCACATCACCCCACAGCCACCCAGAAATCAAGCATGTTCACACTCACACATTCAAAGTGGAGGTGCGAGAACATCAACAGGATCCAAGGACGCCTAATTACCCAAAATCCACCACTGTTTGATCTCTATTGTCGTGAAAAAAATTAACAGATTTCATGGCTGCCGGTTAACGCGCCCGATTTTCCACGAGTCTCTCAGTCTTTCCCGAAAATTGGAGTTGGAGCTAAGCTGGATGAGGACTCGTGTTTTGGCTGAGCTTGAGTGACGTTTGGCAGGGCAGGATTATTTTGAACTGTTCAATCCCCGCAGCCAGTTAAAGCCCCCTCGAAGGTCAATGATGGTTTCAGCTGTCAGACGTGTTTAAATATCTGACATTTCTCTGCCTACCAGTCCTGGCCACTGCGCCTTTTGACCTGCACGGCATCATTACCATATGGAGCTTTCAGTGTGCGTCCAAAAGAGCCCTTTTTTATTTATATATATATATATATATATGTGTGAGCCCTCACTAATCTCCCTGAAATGTGTGCTTGCAAAACTGTACCCCGAAAAAAAAATAAATAAAAAATAAATCACCGGTATAAATCTACTCAGTCATAAATCACTTACCGCGTAAAATACCATAATCTTTGATGGGGCATAAATACAATGATTTTATTATTGGATCGAGTAAATCTTTATTTTTGCCAAAAGTTCATGCAATGCATTTAATAAAAGAAATATATATCTATATTTTAATAGTCATTCTAATAAGTCAAGTTAGAGGCGTATTGGGGAATAAAAATTACAACATCATTTGATAAAGAAGATTTCTGAAAGTGTCTAAAATGGAATGATTTAAAAAAAAAAAAAATCTGCAACCAAGAACCAGTTATACAAAGAAGGCAGGTGTTTTAGTCACAGATCTTTTAGGTTATAAAGTTGATTATAGCTATTTTACTATAAATATGAAAATCGGCTGAATGAGAGAGCAAAACTTAGCCCGGGACGACAGGCATGTGACATCATGACATCAGGCTGTGAAATATGTGCTGGGACCAGCTCACTCCGGTGCGGGACATTTTTAGGCGTGCCATCTCTCAACGTCAACAGGACGAGGACCTGAGTGGGAAAGGTTAAACTGGGACATACGGCTGCGTGTCAGTCTTATATTAATGAACTTCAATATGGCTGTGCTGTATTTTTACTGGAAGATATTAAATTAAAAACTAATTGTATTAATTTTTGCCTCAAACAAATATGCCCCAGAGGTCATAGTAAGGTACAATCCTAGGCAAATTAAAAAAATATATTGACTCATTCCTAATTATCCCGTGTGGTTTTTATTCTGCATTATATATAAATCCAATTTTCTTTTGTAATATTTTGTTGAGCTGCGTATTTGTGTATTTATGCCACAAAAAGACACAATCAGCTGTGCCATCGCCACATCGATATTCTCAGCTCAGGTGATTGACCCCAGCTTCCTAAAAAAAAAAAAAAAAAAAGACAGCAGACTGAGTGAGTACAGGATTACAGACTCTGCTTCCGATCCCCAGATTCTGGTCCTGGTGCAGACTTAGCACGCTGAACGACAAAGTTGGAGCCTCGGGCTCAAACCAGATGATGATGATGATATCATCGGGGCTGTGATCTTTGCTCCTCCGTGCATAGATGCACCTTGAAGCCAATTAGCATTTTGTTCTACACAACAAACACATTGTTATTCCAAACCACATATTGACAGACTGATGGTCCCAGATATTTTCAAATAGTTTTGTTTTAAATGGTTGCATATTAGTTTTCAGTTCGTTTTGGTTCAGATCAGGGATATATTACAGTCTCTGACCCACTCATCTAATATAATTTATTTCACGGCGACCGTGGAAATATAACATTGAAAGCTCAACCACATATTTTTGTGCGCTCGTCTTTGCCAAAACCTCAACAACTGAACAATTTCGCAAATTTCCCTTCCGGCTACAGGATGGAGAAGTGAATGATTCTTTAGAATTCCTCAAATCTTCTATTTTTTGCTCCACCGCTGTAAAAAAAAAAAGAAAAAAAGGCCATTTTAATTCCCAGCATGTACCCGAGCGCATTTGTTTATTTGCTATTCAAATGTCAATGTGTTTCTTCATAGCAAGTTCTGCCAAATTAGAGTACAGTGGAGCTTTCAGAAAAATGACACCACTAAAATAAGACGTGTGTGTGCGTGCGTGCGTGCGTGCGTGCGTGCGTGCGTGTGTGCGTGCGTGCGTGCGTGCAATGAACCTGAAAGTATAATCAGAACCTATTCCATGCAGTTATTTCTCAGTGATATTGTGTCTTTAGTGCAATTAAAAACACAGTGAGATGATGAGATGAGTCATGATTTGGAAACAAATAAAAAAATAAAAAAATCACAAGCAAACCCACTCAAATCTAAATATGGAATTTTAAATTTCACCTGTAAATGACTCTGACTTTTCAATAGTCACTTTTATTTCTGCTTAAAAATATAGAAAGAAGCAAAAATAACAAGTTATTTGCACTTTGTTTATTTCGATAAAAAAAAAATATATATATATACAGTATATATATATATAGAGAGAGAGAGAATTCTTTATATATAGAGAGAGATATTATTACCTTAAGGGAGCTTTTGGAACAAATCCAGTGTATCTGTATGTTCACACAATGAACCTTTAGAGGAACCTTGAAAAACATGAACACGTGTCACGAGGAAGGAAGACTTTTATAATAAAATAAACTGAACGCATGCA
Source organism: Colistium nudipinnis (assembly GCA_016785305.1). NCBI lineage: Eukaryota > Metazoa > Chordata > Actinopteri > Pleuronectiformes > Rhombosoleidae > Colistium > Colistium nudipinnis. The sequence goes on from JAFBJU010000473.1 coordinate 1,119,926, forward strand.
CTGAAAACCGCAGCAAAGGGTCATTCAAGTCGACTCTTCTTGCGAAACGCGGTGAACACGCACCCGACAACGCGTGCGCACACATGGAGATCATAGGCATGTCTCCGTGTTTCTTGAAGCCGCGGCAGACATCAGGCCGGGGCTGTGCATGACAATTTGTTGTTGATGTTTTGAAGGTAGAACTCTGCTGCCAGGTTTCCAGATATCAATGGTGAGCAGGTAGCAGATTTTTTTAATTTATTTATTTATTTTTAAAGAGCTGTTTGTAACTTTGTAATATCAGCTGACGTACCTGATCCGAGATCAGCCAGATTCTGCTGACATGGCACACGCGTGTGCGTGCCGGCGTAGGGAGTTGTTTGGCGACGAGCCACGTTTCGTGGTGGTCGGCAGCGGGATCTCGTTTCTGAGGGGGTAGGTCAGATCACGTGACCCCCACCCCCTCTTTGAGGTCAGGGATGGAACCTGGCGCTCCTTGCGTTTCAGCCTGATATTGAAACGCTCCCTTCCAGTGGCTGCTTCCAGGCCCCAGCTGTCACAAATCTCTTCACGCAAATTGTAGCCACGAGGAATTAGTAACACACAATACAGGTGATTTTTATAGGTTTACGTGATTGATGCTGGGTGTATCAGTCATCAAGAAAACGTCACACGTCACTTTATTTGTCTTTATTTATTTTCTTATTTAAATGGGTTTTTTCCACAAAAAAAATGACGTGGACTGCTGCACTAATTACAGAATTACAAATTAATCGAGGGTTTTTAATTATTCATTATGCTTAATGATAGGCTCCTGCAGTGGACCACAGAATGAATCATATTTACTGTTGGATAGAGGAAGCCGGTGGGAAATTAAAGGTGCAGTGTGGAGGATTTGGCCACGAGTATTTTTCTGGCAGATGTTGTTTTTTTTTTTTTGTTTGTGTAGTGCAGTGCAGTGTTGTGTTGCGTTGTGTGGCGCCTGCGCTTCAAGAATCCAAACTTACTCTAAACATTTGTTACTTTGTCTACACATTTTGACCTTCACTTGGAATTATTTTGGTAACACAGCTGCACAACAACAACAACAACAACTGGTTCCCACGAGTGTTTTCCTTGGGAAATGATGGAATTTTACGGTGAGAATTCCCAAGGAATACCATCTGATTTCCCGGCATTAATCCAGAGACACACACACACACACACAGGTGCAATTCTTCCATACTTTGATGTCTTAAGACCTTTTACGTCCAGATTATTATAATTTATATATATATATATATATATATATTAATATATATATAAATCTAAATC
>JAFBJU010000473.1:1121325-1168223 GCA_016785305.1 Colistium nudipinnis
CAGTGTTTGTCACATCACCCACTCATAAATAATATCCCCTGGCTCCCGACCTCTTCTGGGGGGGCCGGCTGGTAAATAACTGGCCCGATCGATCCCTGTCACTGCAGCTCCGTCAGCTGAAACGTCTCGGAGCAGATTGTGTGTTTCTTCCTCCCTTCGTCCCCCTGCGCTATTCTTTATTATATTATTATTATTTTAATTTTTATTTTTTATCACTCCTCCTTGCATTGTGCTGGGCCACAGCTGGATGACCTCTCTGTGTTTCCTTTGTGTCATTTAAAAGAAGAAAAAAATAAATAAAAGGAAATTCCTCAACACACTGCGTTACAGCACTTGTTACAATTTCATTTGAATGAATGAAGAATAAATGTAATAATTAAGGTGTTTATAAAAGCACTAGTGACAGTGTGCTTCTGTGCTGGTGTATTGATCCAAGCCAGTATAAAACGGACCACCTGCTCTAACAGTGGCCCCTGCTGGCTCCTCCTGGACATGGTCCCCTGTCCCACCGCTCCACAGACACCTTTTCTTTGTCCACAGAAGGACTCTTGTCCGGCCCTGGCTCAGACTCTGTGAAACGTGTTCACTTTCTAAACATTTCCTCCCATAAAGCGTCCCAGAGTGGATCCGGGGCCCCTTTTTTGTTGTTGTGTGTTTATGGGCTCTGGCAAATGTAGTGGTAGTGTTAGTCCGGCGATTTTTTTCTTTTTTTTTTCCTTGAGGCTGTCATTCAGATAAACCGTGCGTCCGCTGAGGTGGAGAGGAGACGGATATATCATGGTTTGCCTCGGATTGTGAAATTACACAGGAGACGGACAACGCTGTGGGTCACAGAAGGGGAAGCGCAGGTTGCCAATACATCGATTTGAAGACACAACCTGTGTGTGAATCTTCATTATGGGTCCACCACGTGCGTTTAAATATAGACCTGCGTTACCACAGCAGCCCACAGCAGGGACACCTGCATCCTGTGCACTCTGCTGTTTTCCTACATCCACAGGAATTGTAATGGTACACACAGAGATGCCAAATAAGTTTTCATCTCCGACCCGACAATTTGTGCAGTCATTTGTTGTTTTGTTTGGTCTTGTTTTTTTTTGTTTTTTTTCCTCAGATTGCTCGTGGCACCCCTCTCTGCACTCTCAGATTTTCAAATATCTGTTTGCAGGGGGGATGTGTCAGTTCCTAACAGATGACCTAGTTTATTTTTTTTTACTCACGCACAATCTTACCCACGTTACCCCTCTCTACATACATTACATGTCGGCGAATACTCGGAAATCCGCTCCCCTTTCCGTGGATTCACTTTACAGCCAAAGAGATTTTGAATGGCTGTGGAAAATGTCAATTATGGGGGGGAAAAAAAGGTTAATTTTTAATTATTGTCGGCTCTGTACACAGCTGCTCTAACAGTCGACGTTTTTTTTGTTTTTTTTTTCCCCGGCATTTAATTGGAGCTGAAACAGCATGACCTATTTTGTTTGGAGAGAATGTATACTTTATCTGTGCCTCCTCAGAAGGTGGCCTTGAGCTCAATTTGCAGCGATGGCTCCCTCTCCCAGTGTAATGCATTGCAGATTACTCATAACCCGTTTAACAGTGCGAGCAGAAAAAATTCATCAACCGGATTACATAAGGCCACGAACATGTGATTCCTCTCACAGACTTGACGCGTTCCCTAAATTAAACATGGGGCCGGCGGAGAAAATGACGAGGCAACTTTCACGCAAATATTATTTTGGTCCCGAAGGAGCACTTTTAGCGAGGAAGCGGAGTATCCAGCTGTGTTATCCAAAGCGTGTTGTCCTTGGCGTCATCGTGAATGTAAGGTTTGCTGTGTAAACCCCAATCAGACCCTTTTTTTTTTAAATATTATAATAATGATTTTGCTCAATGACGTCATCTTAATAGCATTTCTACCAGATGATAACACACGCTTGGTTTAAGTCAATCATTTATCGAAGGAGGACAATGTTCTGACTTCATAGTGATGTCATCCTTAAAATATGATCCTAGATGATATCACGGTGGTATGCCATAACGTCATATGATGATATGATAATGATCATTTTCACCCGGATATAAACTTCAGGTCATACGTGGTCTCTCGTCCAGTTATTTGCGGACCATACGTTTGTTTGCCTTGACCTTTGGCCTTTCAGCCCCGAAAGTTAATCCTCTGGTGATAATGTGACCACCAACTCTTCCTTTATTTATATATATATATATATATATATATAGTTATGAGGACCCTCATTAACATAATTCATTCTCTCTCCCCTTCCCTAACATTAATTATCATAACTAACTGCCTAATCTGAACGTCTTCACACTTTTAAGTGGCGTGAACTTACTTGTCCCCACAACTATGGTTTTAAAACAACATTTCTCCACACAACCAGATTAAGTTCACACACACACACACACACGCACACACAGACTCATCTGTGCTGGCATGCAGGGTAATAAAGCCATACACTTTAAATTGATGGCTCTTAATACACTCATTGGAAAAAAAAAAAAAAAAACATCTTTAAGAGTTTAACCCATATGTTGGAATCTCCACACACGACATGCTGACGCCCACTTTCTACACATACACACACAAACACACAAACACACAAACACACACACACACACCCACCCACACACACACACACCCACACTCAGTGAAAGGATAGTGTGTCTGATCCAGCAATCCTATCATTGTTTTGGTAAAACTGAGTCGCCTAAGCTGCTATAATCACTCGTTTAGTGGTGTGGTAATAAATGTTTTTTTTTTTTGGGTTTTTTTTTTCTTCAACCCCTCATGAACCGGGAACTACAGCAAGGGTCCATTTTGCTCTCGTTTAAGCTATTACAGATATTATTTCTAATAAGCCATTTCCCCTTCCCAAAGGCTCTGTGTCCATTTCAAATAACACAATTGGTGATTTAGAGGAGACAAAAAAAAAAAGTCAGGACGTCGGATTGTGAGCCGACTAAAGCTGCTTTTCTTTTTTTTCCTTTTTTTTTTTTTAAAAGCCCGGGTTTAAAAAGCTGCTGTTCTATTGACACTAAAGAGCATTTTCTATTGTTAAGTCCATCATCATTTAATCTGAGGATAAATATGCCGGTGTGTGTGATTATGTCTTTTCTTCACTTTGTGCTGATCGTGCAGGAATTTGCACAAAGCCATTGTGGAAAAGGAAGACAATTGATTTTTGGAGTGAGGTGCGTAGATTATATTTTAGCCCTCTGACAGATAGATGACTGCAGGTTTACAGGCTCAGATTAGTGTTGCGCGTTAAAGTCCCCCCCCCCCCCTTGTGTTCAGCTTTCACTTTCAGCTCAGTGGCTGGTGCAGTGGTTCTCCATCTCATTGTTTTTTTGCACATCGCTTCTGAACCCTGTAAAAAAAAAAAAAAAAAAAAAAACTCTGCTGGCCTAAATAGGAGGATGCAGCTCGTGAATCTTCACACGTTAAACTGGAGCTATTCTCACTTGTTGTGTAAGGCATAATCATTCTGTGGCTCTTGGACATATTTTGGGATAAATCCTCTTTTTTTCAATTTTTTTAACTGAGTTTTATTAGTTTTGTCCCTTAAGTGATAGAATAATTGTTTTAAAATAGTTTTATGGCTGCGGAGGAACGCGGGTTAATAATGTCAGAATTCATATTAAAATCATATTAAAACCAGACCGTAGTACCAACATCCTCAATTTGGAAATATTACACTCCACTGGTGAACAATAATGGAGTTGGCTTCAAAAAAAAAAACATATTTCTTGAAATCTTGAAACCTGATGCTGGTTCTCTACCATAATTCATTTTAACTTGAGCTTTATTGAATTGTTAATGCCAAAATAAAGATCTGCGTTGTTTATATGTCTGTCAGATGGATTTCTGGATCCAGAACATACCACTTCATCCATGCTTCATCATGCTCTGACTCCTGCGAGTATTTCCTCCTGTGAGCCACGGTGCGTGATGATGATGATGATGATGGCGTCTGCCCGGTCTCCTTTGTTCCACCTCCGCCCACCGAGGTGGAGGTGTAGGCTGGGTTGTCTCTCCGGGTCAGGGCTGGAGAGACAGAGGCCTGAGGTTTTGGTTTCTTAGCGGGACACGGTGCTGTCAGGGGCGTCAGGTGAGAGCCCGCACCGTCCGCGCCTCACCTAATCACATCTGACACAATGCCAATTCCACAGTGGGTGGGCGCGCGCACAGGGCTTTATTCAGAGATGTGGCAGAGGGATTCTGGGATACTGTGCTGTGCGAGGCGCTCGCAGATGTTTTTGTTGTTGCGTTTTCGTTCTTTTTTTTTAGATTTTTAAGTGTCGTGGCATTTAGCAACGCTCTAACAACGGTTTGCCGGGCGGATGGCATTTGATGGTCTATCAGCGCGTCTTTCAGGGGTAGTATAAAAAAAATAAAAGCACAGCAATGCGGATGACCTGAAAAGCACGAGCCTTAACATACAGGGCAAAAAAAAAATAAAAATAAAAAAGGTGCAGCTGTGAAACCAGTCGCTGTGTTTAAGCACCGAACTTCAATGGAACCGTGGCGGAGTGTCCTGAGGGTGGAAGGCAAACAATTTACTGAATTGAGCCAGACGTAACTATGAAAAAAAAAAACAGTGTCTGCGGCAGGTTCATGTATAGCCGCTGTACGGTTCCCATTGTTCCCATTGTGAAAAGCCGAAAAAGGAACTTGCGGGGCAATCATAAAGCATGCAGGGAAGCAATTTCTTTCTCTTATTCGAGTGAAAAATGATTCCGTGCCGTCACAAAAGACTTCCCCTAACAAGGAGCTCTTAACTCCGTGGCGGCGCGTGGCCGCGGGGCGTCGCAGAGTGGAGAAGGTGAGAAATGAAGCTCAAACTCAAAACGTCTGTTTTCTGGTAATAGCGGCGTTTTCGTTTCCCCTCTGCACCGCGCGTCTGATACGGAGCTCAGATTAACGCTGTTAAATGCTTCTCCTCGCCGTCAAAAAACGACAACACCACGGCATCGTGAGCGCGTGTGTGTTTTTCGGCCTGTGTTATCTTTTCTTCTCTACGTCTGCCTCCTTTGCGCCTTGTGTGTTATATATACATTTTTTTAAAAATCAATAAAATGAAAAAATTGACTTTGTAGTTTTGCGGCGACAATAGAGGAACAGCCGACCTCTCGGGAATTTCTCGAGGCGCCCGGGGGATCCTGGGAACACGCGTCGGGGCCCCTCGCGGTTAATGAGGCCTATTGTTTGGGATCCCAGTTTGGACCCCTGCCCGATGCATTGTGGGCATTGAGCAGACCTCAGTCAGTCGACCATTGAATGTGTCGTATATTTGCATTACCACTTTTTAATGTTATTAACCACACTTGAAGGGGTATATGTTGTTAAAAGACACAAATGAACACCTCGGACGAGTCCACTTGATCCACGGGATCCGTGACCTCTCTTTCATTCTGGTCACAGAACCGTCTTCTCACTCAATCTCCTATCGACAGATTCTGATTTCTTCATGCGACACGGTTAAACCCCCAGATAAATTAAACGAGTACAAAACCGGAGCGGCTGCTAACATTCATTCCGGCTCCCAGACGTCACAATTAGGAGCACCTTCCGAAAAAGGTCAGCCCGGATCTCCGGCTGGTGTCACAGTATTGAAAATCAAATCTACTGTAAAGATTCCGGATCGGGAAGGGGAAGGTCATCCTGAGTGTCACCGGTCGGTGGAGAGAGAGAGAGAGAGAGTCAGGTTCAGGTTTAAAAAAATAAAAAAATAATAAAAAAGCACTCTCTTACCTGTGAGCGGCGGGCTCAGGGAAATCTGCACATGATTGACAGAAAATGTCAGACGCACACACACACACACACACACAGCGGGAGGAAGACTGAGAGTGCGTGATAAGCAGAAGAAAGAGGAGGAGGAGGTGGGGCAGCTTCAGAGAGTTATGTCATCCTTCTGAAACGTCTCGCAGATTAGGCCTCAGTCCTTTTGTGTTCAGAGTGTGTCTGCTTCCTGACCTTTGACCCTCAATGCACAGGCCTTTAAAAAGAGAAAAAAAATGTGTTTCTTTTTGATGTTTTTTTTCCCCCCCCTCGTCTTTTTTTCTTCTCCTTCTTTTTCTTCCTCTTATCGTTATATTTTCCAAACACGAGGATTAGTCAGGGTCACAGTCTTGTCCACATGCTTGACTTGCACACAAGGCCGTGCTCAACCTTCTGGGCTGCTCACCACCGGGGGGGCCTGAGCCAGGGTCAGATATCTCAGAGGAGAAGAAGAACCGTCCGCCTGCATGTTAATTGCTGTAGAAAGTGTCGTGTTTGACCTTGACTCGCCGAATCCTCCTCCGGATTTACTGAAGCCAGGTTTTTTTTTTTTGCATTATTGTTTAAGTTGAACATGGAGGTATTTGGTTCATTTGTTTTATTTTTTGGAGCAGCTGTTGTATAGCTGGTGTAACAGAGTTGACCTTCACAAGTCTGGTGGTGGCGGAGATGTTCTTGGTCAGCTCCTCGTCTCACAGTTGTGTTTTCTTCTTCTTCTCTGTTTTTTTTTTCTCTTCAGGGCGGCGCTCCCATGGCCCACCCCGAAGACGAGCTGGAGCGTCTCACCAAGAAGATGCTGTTCGACATGGACAACCCTCCATCCGAGGAATATTTCGGTAGGTTTTCTACCTTTGTATCGTCCGTTATCGACGAAGCATGTTAGATCGTGGACCAAATAAATTGAAATGGATTTTTTTTTTTTTTTTTACACTGAGTTAACGACAACCCTGTGACTGTCGTTTTTTTTTTTCGAAATATCATCTTTATTTAAAGCCACCAGATTAAGGATTAGGATTGAGGCCTTATGGTGAGTACTCTGCTACCAGGTGAGCGCCAAGCATGTGGCTCCTGTTCTGGTTTATTGTCACGATGGTATGGTTTGTGTATGTTGTGATTTTGTGTTCCTGTGCTGATGTTTGACGGATAGATTTAGAATAAGATAGAGGTTTGTGGCGTAAAGGATACACACACACACACACACACACACACTCGACCTTTAAGTGTCTCTGACAACAGTCACTTCACAGTGTGGCTTTTATAGGTGAGAGAAGGAAAAGGGCCAAACATATTTCTGTGACTCACTGTTTAGGTCACATGCGACACTGAGTCCGACAAACGCACACACACTCGTTGTGATCATTCTGAAAATATTAGCTCACGTAGAGTGTGGAGATTTTCAATCCGCAGACTTCACCGTTTCTGGTTGTACTCTAAATCCTGCTGCATTGTCTCTCAATTATTGAGTACAGTGCAGGTGTGTAAGGCCAGATCTCTTATTCATGGCACTCCCTATTATTTGTATTTATTTTTTAATATGGAGTATTATCAGCCTGATCAGACTCCACTGTAAGAATAATAGGAGATATAGTAAACACCCGTCCTTTGACTATCCAGCTGTTTCTTTTTTTTTTACAGTAGTTTTCCTCTTTACTTCCTCATGGAGCGCTTGATGATTCATTTCTCTCTCCTCTGAAACTAAAAATATAAAAAATATAACTGCCAGGATTACACAAAATACTGATTTTTAATACTATTTCACAAAGCAGGATTTTGAAAAGAGGAGGAGGAGGAGGAGGAGGTTCTTTGCATTTATATTTAATTTTAATTTCTTTTGCCACCCTCTGTACCCTGTGCCAGCCCTCTGCTCCTCTCTCTCTCTCTCTCTCCCTCCACCAGCCTTTAATCCCCTTTGCCCTGGAATTAGTTCCCATGCCCATTAGATACCTCTCTCGATACATTCAGCGGGAGCAGGCTTTATATCGGCACATAATCACACCGCACAGCACCATGACGTGTAGGTGTATTATAGCTAAAAGGACATGTATTTAACCGGCATTAAGGGATATTCGGCTTCACATTGGTGCGCGCTGATGTAAAGACCTTAATTGGTTCACATTAGACACAGGTCAAATGGATCTGCTGGCTTAAGCAAAGTGTAGTCATTTAACGGAGGGGGACGCCCCCCCCCCAAGGCCTCCATGGCCTCATTTTTATTGTATTTCCTTTTTTTTTGGTGTGAATGTCTATGCTAAAGCAGACCCAACGTAAACCCTCCCGCGCCCACCATACCAGGCGCGAAGCTTGCGTCAGTGTTTGCCAACTGCACGGCTGAGTGGCTGAAGGCCGGTAACGCAAGGACACGGCGAGTTGAGAAGTGGGTCACATGTGAGCTGAGGTAGCCATAACTAGTCAGGGATAGCGTGTGCGCACTGGGCTGACAGCGGCGGGCTGTTGTTGGATGGGAGAGGAGAGAGGGAGCGGGGAGGGGGGGGAGGGTCATCCTGTGGTTAAACCAGGCGACAGCTGAATTAACGGAGATGAGGAGGAGGAAGAGGAGGAGGAAGAGCAGGAGGTGACTGCAGGGACTCATTAGGAGAGAGTTCAAGCGCAGGCACACGCTGTTTCCACCAAATCCACCGAGCCTCCGTCCTCCCCCGCTGAATAATGTACACATAGTCACCGCAGTAATGTTCAATTTGACTTTTTTAGTCCAGCGTGTTTTTTTTTTCGCCCCCTCCGCCGTATGTCCAAGTCTGCGGGAGAATCGGTCCCAGAGCACGAGACTCTTGTAATTACAGAGAATCCGATGGCACACGAGCTTCAACCTTCTTCTTCTCTTGGCGGGATGCGGTGGGGGGGGGTTGTTGAGACCCTAAGGCTAGTAATTAACTAGATGAATCAAAGTGGGGCTGCGATCTCCGGACTGGATCATTGTCTTCGTACAGCGAAAAAAAGAAAAAAAAAAGTTTTATTGGTGCCACTAATGTCTTTGATGAGCTTCTAATCTGAAACCGCTAGTAGTGAGTTTTCGTAGGTCCAGAGGGGGTTAATCTGATTGAAGTCATGTTCCACTCCGGCTCTGCGACGTCACCAGGAAAACTTTTCATGAGACTCAAGGGAGCTTCATCTGCAGAGTTATATTGTGTATTCGGAGAAATGACTGCAGACAAAAAAACAACAACAAAAAACCCTGAAAATGATGCACTATATATATATATATATTGAAAAAAAAAACTCTTATTGTGAGAAACCCAGTTTGGAAGCCAGAAACCCCCCCGCCAATGATTGAAGCGTCTTTGAGAAGCCACTGATTAGGCCTGATTTAGAGTTCCAGATACGATTTGAGTAATCTGAAAGGGCCTTTTCTGCAAATGTCATCATCCGTCATGCGTAATCCACTTAGAGCGTGCGTAGGTGTACTGTGTTTGTGGAAATCTAATAAGACACAGCTCCTCGGCTCGCGGTACACGTGCCTTGGCAATCGGGAAAAGGAACCTTGCGATATTTTGTCATCACTTCATTTCTGTCAACCGAAAAAAACAAAAAAAAACAAAAAACGGAATAATTGAAAGGATGACATGCTCTGCATTATTTACAATTAGTGATGATAACACTTATGCAGTGTAGTTCATTCTGCCGCGGAGAGAATCTGTTTTTATACCCCGTTTAATGCCAAAAAGTGACAAGTTGGAACATTTATTTATTTTTTTCGTCTGATCGCACACTTTAAGCTTTTTTTCTCCACCGTATAGAATTAAGAAAAGATGTGAAATATTGATACCCAATCAATATTTATACAGAGCCCTCTTCCGGAGAGAGTTTTTTTTTTTTTTTTTTTTTTTGAGCAGCAATGGCATGAATGTTTCTGTAATGTTATTACCAGATGGTGGAGAGACAGTTCGGTGGAAATTAGCCGGGAGAGTCATACGAGCGCACTGTACCGCACCCGGGACGCTCAGCTGTCGGGAAAGCCTTTCCTCCTGGTTGGAGCTAGGCTTTGTTTAAAGATAAGAGCTGCGGAGAAGAAAAAGGAAAAAAAAAAAAAAAGGCAGGCTTTGCCATTTTTTTTTTTCATTTTTTTTCCACTCATAATGTCAGCTGGAGGAGGCCTCATAATTTATGAGACACCTCACATGAAATGTTCATGAGGAATCTTGGAAGAGAGACAAATGGCAGCGGCGGCGCTGCTCGGGTGACGGCTCAGGCCAGAGCAGTCGAGAGCAGATAGATCAGCTGAGGTAATTGGGTCAGGAAAAGTTGAGGCTTCCCTTTGGGGGTGTGCGCGCGCGCGCCTCGGCGATGCTTGGTAACGCAACCCGAGCAGCGCAACTTAATATATTAATAGGCCTCCAGTTTAGACAGCTTTGTGCATTGTCTTTATGATGCTGCTCGGGTTGGAAAAAATCATTTGCATTTCACCCAGGTCGCCCTCAGCAACCTCTCAGGAGTTTGCTTTTAGATGTGCCTCCACATGTCATAACAAGTGGGATCTGTGTGTCAGTGTCAAACCTTTAAGTTCATTTAAAGCGGAACACCCCCCCCCCACACACACACACACACACACACACCACCACCACCACCACCCCACCGTTCTTCACCTCCAAACGCCTTCAGCCAACCATCTCCCCCAATACAGATAACTGCTTCCATCTCCAGCATGGAGGTTTGAAGTCATCTGTATAAACGGGAGCTGTTACACACTTATAGGCGTAGCAGCGCCTGAAAGAAATTTCAATCAAAGCTTATAAATATCATTAAAATCTGATTCTGTTGTTAGTCCACATTTTTCTTTCCCCCAGCAACAATTCTTCTGCGTATTGGCATCATGAGAGTAGAGTAGACCCTTAAATAATCCTCGTTAGTGAAGTTGCCATTCACATTAAGTGAAAATTATATTTATATAGTTTCCATTGCCCAGGAAATGGTTTGCATCCAATGCAAAGGAGGAGTGAAAAAGGAGTTGAGGTGGAGTTGTTGGAAAAAAACTGAAAAAAACACCAATAAATCCTCAAACATCACGGATACAGGGTGGAGTTGTAACTGTCGTATATATATATTTATTTTTTATTTTTGATTGATTGATTTTTGTCCACTTGTTTTGTGGGGAAAAAAAAAATCAAATTAAAAGAAAATAATAAATCAATAAAAACCTGCACAGTGATAGTGACAGTGGAGCATTCCAGGCCTGGACTCAAACTGCCTTCACAGGAAACTGTCCATGCATGTAATCCAGTGTGATTGTTTTAAATTTATCTCACTGCCGTCAGCCTCGATGTTCACTCTGCTGAGGCTGTTTATGAGTTACAGTGTTTTAAATGATATCATAAAGCGAAATCCGACCATTTCCCACTGCTGCTGATTCCCTGTAAATGCATTCAACAGGCAAACGGTGATTTGGCTTTTATTTTGAAGTCATGACAGGAAATTGCAGGCATTGAAATTAGACCGAATCCTTTATTTAGGACTATTTGAACGTGTCCACCAGCTGCTTTTCATATTTCCGACAAAGCAGCTGCTCGTGGGTTTGCTGTACCGTAACCACAGCAACCATAGGTTAAGCTAAATCAGCTTGGATTAAAATTGGGAGGATTATCATTTTAAGTGAAATATATAAAAAAAAAAAAAACCCAACCGACATGTCATTTAATAAGCGCATCAAATAAAGCGCTAAATTACAAAAAGAAACAAAACAATAAATCACGACACTGCACTCTTTCATATCGACTTCATTTTGACACAGTAAAGAACAAAAGCAATACAACGGGGTGATGGTGTTTCCGCCTTTACACAACCTGCCCTCCTTTCTATTCTCACCCAGCAATGTCCTCGAAGAAAAAAAACCCACCGACATGTCATTTAATAAGCGCATCAAATAAAGCGCTAAATTACAAAAAGAAACAACACAATAAATCACGACACTGCACTCTTTCATATCGACTTCATTTTGACACAGTAAAGAACAAAAGCAATACAACGGGGTGATGGTGTTTCCGCCTTTACACAACCTGCCCTCCTTTCTATTCTCACCCAGCAATGTCCTCGAAGGCCCCTGACACTCTGAGCGTCCTCTTTCACTTTCTTCTGACCATTTCCTCCTATTCACAGGGTGTGGTGTGAGTGGGGCTCTGCTCCATCAGTGTATATGTATGTAACATCAGTCACTGTGAGACACAGAGCATAATGCTGCTGGAAGGAGGTCAGAGACCACCCCGGGGCTGCTGAGGAGGGGGCGGGGGGTCATACGAGGCAGTCTGGTGACATGGCAACTCATCCGAAGCCCATGCGTCCCTATACCACCTACAGTGGATTATAGGACTGCAAACACCAGATTAAAGCCACACAATAGCCACAGATGATCCATTACAGCCACAGCTGCCTTTTAGGAGCAAAAAAAAAAAAAAAATGTAAAAATGCGGGAGGTACAGTATGTCGGTGTGAGGCTGTAGATTTCACTGTCGGGGTTTTTTTTTTTTTTTTTTTCCACCTCTCTGCTGAGGATAAAGCTTAAAACGAAAATGTCTATCCTGCATATAGAAAAAATATTATTCATCTCTTTCATAATTGGACTTTGTAGCGGCCTTTTCTTCCGTGACATCGTCATCCTCTCGCGTCACATGTTGTTTTAAATACTTCATCGTGTTTATTTTATTGAAGACGTTTTTCCCCCCCCAAAAAAACGCAAAGTGCTCTCCTCTTTGGTATTCCGTGCCGTCGCCGCTGACCTCCCCGCCCCCGCCGCCGCTGCTTTCTAGTTTCTCAGCTGATGCTGTGCGCCGGCGTGAGGGCCGCTGTCTTCACAAGTCCTGCTTTTTGGCATCAGTTCACGCGAGGTGACTGCCCCGTGCAACAACACCCCCCCCCCCCCCCCCCCCCCCCCCCCCCCCCCCCCCCCCCCACCCCCCCTCTCCTCCCCCGCCAGGCTCGGCACTTGCTACCCTGCCTCGTTGAGACAGCTCCACTGAGGCTTGCAGGATCAGCTGCCGTGCGAGCCCAGCTGAGGCTCCAGGCCACTCACGTTGCTAGATTTCATTTGTGAGTGAGCGCTTGACCCCGGGAGTGAGTCCACATCCGCCTTGCTCACGCACGCAAACGCAGGCGCACTGCGCCCAGCACACGGGTGCGCACATGAAATAACAAACACACACACACCCTTTCACCTGCCCCCTGCCTTCCCCTCTTTATCTCTCTCTCTCTCTCACCCCACAGTCCTCCCTCCCCCCCATCCCATGTGCCCCCCCTCACCAACCTGCTTGAACAACATGTAACCTACACTCAGTGGACGCCCCCCCCGCCCCCGGCCATGAAAGGCCGGCCCGTAATGCGTCGTGGCACGGGCTCGCCTCTCCTCCGTCCTCCACCATCGTTCCGCATATTGCTATTTGCTGACATTGGGAATGAGATTAAAAGGCGGGGGGGAGGGGGAGGGGGGGGGGATTGAAATGCAGCGATGACGGCTATTCGCTCTCTCTCTCTCTCCATCGTTCCCGGGGGCGGGCGAGCGAGGGGAACGTGGCGGAGGCGTTGTCAGGCTGCACGGAGGGGAGATGCGAAGCAACAGAGGAGATTAACCTCCCGGGGGCCAAAGAGACGAGGCAGTGAACTAATGGAGGCCGGTGGCACTTCACTGTCCTCATGTTTGCACAACATAATTATGTTGTGCCGTTAACCACGCGCCGACCTGTTGTTTATAGTCTTTAATTAAGTGTGAGGAAGTTATCACAACTTTGTAGCTTTGCGTGGCGCAGCTTTTTCAGGGAGTCACAATAAATCCATGTTACATTAGAAGGTGGAAAGACATAAAGTGTGACCTCTACAAGCAGGAAGTAAGATAATTTGCCACATTTTTATTGTTTTACCTTATTGTGTGGGTGATACATAAGTGGCTGTTTTGTGTTTTTATCCCCATATATATTGGACGTTTTAACCCAAGCGCCAAACTTTAGTTGAAGTCCCAAATGGATTTTTGTGCTTTCCTTTTTTTTTTTTTTTTTTTTATCAGTTTTGAATACCAGCTATAGTTTTTTGCAGTTTTTTTTTTTTTTTGTCTTTGGGGGTTTGCGAGGGCTGCAGCAGCAGAATTGTATCCTTTAGTAACACCGTGTGAAAAGTTTTGGTCTCCCACAAAAAAAAAAAAAAAAAAAAAGAAGTTCCTTCTTTACATGCACGATCTTTGATTTCTGACGATGTAAGATCAAATTGAGCTGCAAGTGTGCTCCCTCGCTTGCCTTTCATGCCGCTTCGATATCACGGCGTGAAAAAACAAAGAAGGCAAAGACTGAGGGAAATCTGAAGCGTTCTGCCACTCAACATCCCCCCCATTCCCAAACAACAGCGTCTCACTGCCACTACAAATACATTAGAAATCAATTATTTATGGAACAAAGTCAGGGCCTGTTTTATCTTTTCCTTTTATCCAATTAAATTGTCTAACCATCCTAAGCCTCTGTAGCTCACTGGGAATGTGCTTCTTTAAAAAAAGAAGAAAAGAGTTTCTCGTCGGTCCTTCTTTTGACTTTCCAACGTAACAACAGAAGAGACACTTCTGAGGGGGGTGGAGGAATGAAAAGGAAAGAAAGTGAGTAAAGTGTAAATGAACAACCCCCCCACCCCCGTCACCATTGCATTGGTTCTACAGGAACTATTTGAAGTTGAGATATTAAGACTTTGGTTGCATCGCCTGCGCCGAGGGACGCTGGGTAGCGGCGAGGGCTTTTCATGATTCCTTTATGCCCAGCTGAAATAGTTCGAAAGTATTTGGGATCATCTCCACGGGGGTAAATAGGATGTTGCTTCAATTGCCGCCCTGTATTATTCAAGAACCCCCCCATTGAAGTGGTGTCTCTCTCTCTCTCTCAAAAAAAAAGGAAAATCCTCACTTCTGATGCCAAACGTGTGAAATAATGGATGTGAGGCCTCTGCATGTCGCTCTATTGTCATCATACAGTAAAACACAGCCACTGAAATCTTTTTTTTTTTTTTACAACACTTCTCGTCTCGCTCAAACATCTTGCAGCTGAACTACGCACTTCAGAACTACGTGTGTGTGTATGTGTGTGTGATGGTATATGTAAAGGCTCAAATACATAAATTAATTTTAATTTAGAAAGCCGACATGACAAAACTTCTATGGTGCCACCTTCTCAAATGTGAATATTAAATATAAATAATAATAATAATATATATTAAATATATATATATATATATTAATTGCTTAGTAGGTAACATACATTTACATTTTATATTATTACTATAATATAACTGAGAGTGGGGTTAAAAAAATGCAGATATATGTTTTTATTATTATTATTATTATATTTTATTATTTTCAGAAAATGGTTTGGAGTTTAAAATGGAAAATTGTGAAGGGCCTTCTTCACCATTTTCATAATGAACCAATGAGACCAAGCAATTTATTTATATGATAATCGATATTACTAAACACCAGATTTGGTCCACAATCCCAATATATGAACAATTAGTGGATTATAATGTATACACTCAAGGATTTCATTTCCTATGAAACAGCAGAGACACTTATAGTGTCATGTCTGACGTGACGCGACACTCACTCCATAACAATGCGTCATATTAACAAAGTACTCTCAGATTATTTTATTTTTTTATATATATATTTTTTCAAACTATTAATCTTATTACGAAAGTCGTCCTCAACATTTCTGTTAAGTAAATAAAAATAAAAACCTGAGTGTGTGTGTGGGAGTTTCTGGGGGCCCTCTGATCCTCCACTGCGCTCTCGTTACGGGCTCACGCCTGTTCACGTGTGGGCTGATGATTTGAACACGCAGCCCAGCGTGTGTCATGTCTGTGGGTTTGTATACAGTACACGTTACATGTGTCTGTGTATATATATATATATGTTCTTCTACATGTGTGGCACTTCTGGTTCCAAGCAATTTTTTTTTTCTCCCCCGTATCAGCATGTGTGCGCGTCTGGGGTGTGGGTGTGCGCGCGCGCGCGTGTACACACACACACACACACTGTAAGCACACAAATAGCTCCTGAGGGCCCTCGCGATCACAGACTGCCAAAAGGAAAAGGATTTCCGAGAGGTTTCCTTCTCGCTGTTTAAAGTGGGAGCCCTGTGGGACATGTTTGGCATTCTCATCCACTCACTGAAGATGGCCTGTGATCTGAAGCCACTAACAGGCTCCGTCTCTGTCTCTCGCCCTCCCTCTCTCCCCCCCCCCCCCCCCCCCCTCTGGCTCTCTGAAGTGATTACCCTGCTTGTGATTCCACTGACACCCACATGTCCCCCGGAGACGTGCCTTCACTAGTTTGTTTAATCTGCCTCCCCGTACAGTAGGTAACACAGCCGTAATTGAGGTGTGGAGCCAGCTGTGTGCGGAGGGGATGAAACCGATAGCGGGCTTTAATGAAAACCCGTCCGCGCGGACGACGGCACTCGCTCAAATTAATGGAGAGAAATTTTCTGCTGCGAAAAGGAATTTTTTAAAGCGTAAACATCTTCCAACCACCAATCTGTCACTCTTTTGTTTCTTAATGTTTCCCCGGACGGCAAACTTTGAATCCTTTTATTTAAAAAAAAAAAAAAAAAAAAGGCACTATCCATGTTGCAATGAGGATTATTTTGAGTTGTGGTAGTACAGGGGGGAAAAAAAGTTGTGGCTCCAGTCGTTCTTTTAAGCAACTTTTCTCCGCTTCCTTCCCAGGCCCAGTTGCTGATAAGATAATGAGTAATCTGAGATTAGGATTACCATTAGCCAGGCTCGCAGTCAAGCAGATATTTCATCTCCACAATTTACCACTCCCAAAAGTTGTGCTGATACCTGAGACAGATTTTTTTTTTGCGCTTTTGAGTTTTTTGATATGGAAAGTGTGAAAATGCCAGCATCAGATACTCTATCTCCCCCCCCCCCACCCCACCCCACCCCTGTTTAGTGTCTCGCCTCTGTCTGTTAACACGCGTGAACCGCTCTGTGCAGAACATACAGAGTGTCAATCATCGTCCCAAATCGGCCTTTAGATGAAGCCAAAAAAGAAATAAAAAAAAACAGGAACAAAAAAAATGATCCATAGAAGTTGAACTTGAATTAATTAAATGCGCTGTATCACACTTGCACAGAGAGATTGCATCTGTCCTCAGATGTGTTCAAAAATAAAACATTCTCCAGATATCTCCTTAAACCCCATTATTGTAAGATAGCAGTAATTAAATTGACAGTGTTATTAATTGGGTTGAAGATAACTTGCATTGAGTGGAGGACATCTTAAACTCAATTAAAGATATCTCCAACTCAATTAAAGATATTCAAATGCCACGTCCCGCAAAATATGCAATCAGGGCTCTTTCTGGCGCAATAGTATCAGCTCAGTCGTGGCCCCTTTTTTTTTTTTTTTTTTTTTTTTTTTTTATACAAAGACGCTGTAATACTTTTAAAGTTTTCTTCTTATCGTTTCAAGCTTGACTTTTTTTTTTTAGATGTCACACTTTGGTGATGTCTATAGTTTTTTTTAATGTGCCATAATTATAGTATTTAATTCTTCCTTATTATTTTTTTTTAAGAAATTAAGATTAGACACTTTTGACTTCAGGAAATTAGGCATTTGAAGGGTCTGGGTATAATATATATATATATATATATTTTTGGGCTGGGTGGCACAGGTGTAAGGTGTCAGCATTTAGTCAGATGGAAATAAACAGTAATGATTATATAAATATAAATACATATATACCGAGAACGATCATAGCATATACATACTCAATAAATACACAACTGGGTTTAAACTTTTCTTCATTGTTCATGCTCATTCTGCCTAAATATCCAATTAAATCTGCACACACCTGGAGACCCATTTTAATGATTTCCAAAATGATCTGATTGTCCATCATTTGCAATCCGAATCTTTGCTCTGGCAAGGTTTACGTCCAGATCCATTTTCGAGGTCTCAGGGAAGCTGTTTTCCTTTGACCAGCTTGGGTTACATAGGTTGTGTTAACGTGTCGCAGTCTTGGGATCCTCGGCCTGTGCATGACATCACTGCACAGCTCCTCTTCACAATAACGCACACGATTGATGAGTGAGGAGGTCTGGGATGTGTTGAGTGGAGGCGGTT
Source organism: Colistium nudipinnis (assembly GCA_016785305.1). Taxonomy (NCBI): domain Eukaryota; kingdom Metazoa; phylum Chordata; class Actinopteri; order Pleuronectiformes; family Rhombosoleidae; genus Colistium; species Colistium nudipinnis. Next base: position 1,139,223 of record JAFBJU010000473.1, read on the forward strand.
TCCGGATGAATGCTGATATATCATCACGTCTAAAATGTGTGTTGTGTATCTGTCCTCATCCTCCTCTCTCGCTCTCTCTCTCTCTCTCTCCCTCCTCTCCCCCAGGGCGCTGTGCCAGCTGCGGCGAGAACGTGGTGGGTGAAGGCACCGGTTGCACGGCCATGGACCAGGTGTTCCACGTGGACTGCTTCGTGTGTATGACCTGCAGCACCAAGCTGAGAGGAAAACCCTTCTACGCCGTGGAGAAGAAGGCTTACTGCGAGCCCTGCTACATCGTGAGTACCTGCCGACCTCTCAGATCCACCTGCGTGTGTGTGTGTGTGTGTGTGTGTGTGTGTGTGTGTGTGTGTGTGTGTGTGTGTGCGCGTGCGTGCGTGCGTGTGTGCGTGCGAGCGTGTGTGTGCGTGCCTGCGCGTGCGTGTGTGTGCGCGTGTATGTGCGTACGTGTGTGCGCGTAACTTTATTCAAATATTTTGTGTGAAATCTTTTTTCCGTTAAGTGTTAATTGCCCATAAAACGTTGAAAGTTTTAAAACCATAATTAACACGTTCCTTCAACTTATACTCACAAGCAAAATTTATGGTCAAACTGTCATCGATTAACGGCAGGAGATTCCCTTTTTTTTCGTTATTTTTTTTGATCGACGAACATATTCGGACTTGACCTGGACGACCCGATAAGACTCGTCGGTTGTTGTTCATGACTAAGGATATCAGGCTGATTTTTCCTTTAACGGAGGAGGTTTTTTTCAGACTCTTCTCTTCCTCGGTGAATTAGCTCCTGATTATAAGAGCAGCTGCACATCACTCAGAGCTGAATGCGTGGCTATCAGGAGTTACAGCCGATGAGCGCCGAGATACGATAGAATACACTTGATTTATTAATTGAGTGTAAAAATCACGTTAGAGAGAGATCACATGCTGATCACTCAGTGTAGCAGATAAAATAGAATAAATCATGGCAACTCTTTCCTCTTTTTTTTTTTTCTTTTTTTTTTATAACTAAAAGTTGAACTAAACTAAAGAAGAAGTTATTGACATTTAACAATTTTTAACGTGGGTGATTTGCTTCCTTCCCACAAAACTCTGACCCTTTTTCCAATCACTGCGTTTCACAACTCAACGTATAGGGAAAAAATAAAGTATTTGCTTGCACAACTTTCACAGGAAAGAGAAAATAATCCTATCAGACCACAATTTTCTTTTTTTCATTTTGCAGAAGTGTTTCCCTCTTTCGGTTTCATTATAATACGGTTTTGCTTTTGTCATCGGAGCCACTGCTGGAAAATGCCGGGGGCAGGTTTCTGATTGTCAGCGGTGTCGTGGTTCGAGACCACGGGTCGTTCCTGGAAACTGAGACAGGAAGAGGCGGAGCTACCGGCCCTTACACAGGAAACTTTTGTCGCTCGTTTCACGTGGAAACAAGTCCTTCAGATTTTATCCAGTTTTCACAAGTTAAAACGTAGCTATATTTGGTATGAGAAACGACGAGTGGTGTTGGATGATGGATGATAGATGTTGGGTCCATACCTGCAGCTTGCATGAATATATATATATAAGAAAAAATATATATATATATATATATATATGTACATATATATATATTTTTTTTTTCTTCTATTCCAGAGGATAGAAAAAAGAGTTTTAAAGAGAAAAAATAGAGTTTATAATACATCTGCGGTGGCGCAGCTTGTTAGTTAATGAGGAGCTTTGTTTGTAGTTCAATGAGAGATAATATTTTTTTTTTCTTCTATTCCAGAGGATAGAAAATAGAGTTTTAAAGAGAAAAAATAGAGTTTATAATACATCTGCGGTGGCGCAGCTTGTTAGTTAATGAGGAGCTTTGTTTGTAGTTCAATGAGAGATAAAACGTCGTGATGACTGGAGTTTTTTTGTTTTTTTTTCAATTAATGAGAACACACACTGATGGGATTTATACATCTGGTGCGGCACATATTAACACATACGTACTTTTTTCCTCTACCTTACTAGCAGTGCGCGGCTTGATGCGCACTTTGCCGGTGGACTCTCTGGCTACTGTACATGAAGTTTTAAATCATGTCTTAAATCATCCCTCGTCAGAGGCACTCACTGTGATTGTAGTTGTCTTGTCTGGAAGTGCTCCAACTCGGATACTCGCGCGAGGAAGAGGAATGGGATAATTTAAGGAACTTTATTTATGCGTTTCATCAGCATAAATGTTCTTCTGGCACAAGATCAAAAGGATGTGGGTGGGTGGGGGCGGCGGCGGCGGGGGGGGATCTGAATTTCTTAATGAAAGTCATTTCTTCTTCTTTTATTCCCATCCTCAGGGTCATACGCCCTCTGTACGATTAGAAAATGAACGTGTTGAGTGTTGAGTCTCTGCGGAGAAATGTCATATCCCGGAGAGGAGGAGTGGAAACTTCCAAGTTAGCCCTCGGAGTCACTCGGTCTAGGAAAAGGCTCACGTGCCAAACACAATATAGTGTGTGTTTTTAATTGTAGAAATGGTGTCTTCGTAAAGCACAAGCGTTTGAGGCGCCGAGTCGTTCCTCTTGCTGTGTTATTATGATATGAAGTGGTAGAAGGAGCCGTCCGCATGTCAAAAATCATCATCATCATTCGTCATCGCATCATTTTCATACTCATCGTACATTCAGTGACCCCCCTCCTGCCCTCCACTCATTTATTCATATTTTCCCCCCTTTAATCTCTCTCTACGTCTCTTAAAGACCAAATTCAAATCGGCTCAGATTGTCAAATATTGCATATCTGTGGCTTCCATGTTGACTTTTTCCCCGTTTGGCATTTTGGAAAGAGTGAGATGAAGACGTTAATGCCACTTGATTGATTGAAATATTTGCATAAAGACTTAAAAAAAAAAAAAAAAAAAAAAACAGGTGGTAGGAAACCGCTGTGTGCCATCAATCTCCCATGATTCAACTGAATACGCCCTGTACCTGTGGATTGTCCGTATCTGTGAGTGTAATCCACACGCTGGATTCTGATTGGTTGGTTTTGGGCATGCATTTAAAATTGTATTGGCAGATACGGAATCCGAGCGACATGCACAAAAGTGCACAATTGATACTTTCTAAAAAAATAAAAATAAAAAGGAAAACCATTTATGTTTTCATCCCCCATATGGAATGTACTCTTTGCTGGTGGGAACAAATGTTCCCCACACCCTCTGGCGGTGTAACACAGTTTGATTGTAGAATATCTGACAGGTGTAAAAAAAAAAAAACGTTTGCCTGAGGAAACAATGTAATGCCAAACTCTATTGTAAGCCCTTACATTTTTGTATCAGGGTATCAAAGCAGGCGATTGGCAGTTATCCAGGCCGGCCTCGTTTACATATCTGCGTTATCCAGCTTTTCCTTCCTCTGGACTGATTTGCCTCATTCAAACAGTCGCTCTGGACAGTATTGATTCCTTTCAGTGACCCGCAGCTTCTCACCCACGTCCCTTATCGGCCCACACGCGGGTTTTACGGCCTGCTATCTGCCCGGTCTGACCACTGGGCCGGAGCTTGCGCTTTTTTTTTTGTTCCTCAGACTTTATCGCCGCGCATTTGAATACCGGAGCAGGTTGAGGCAGTCCTCGGCCGCTCTGTTTGGGTCCCGTTTTGCATAGTCATTTGTAATCGCGTTAACGTGACAACATCGGTTCCTCCGTTTTTTTTGTTTTTTTGTTTTTTTGTTTTTTTATGTGTTAGCCTGAGGTGTGCCACATCTCTGGCTTTTGCCCTATTTGCACAGATGATAAGATTAAAAGTGTGTGTGTGCGTGCGTGTACGCGCTTGCTCGTGCGCGTGCGCCAACACCACCCAGAGAGCTCGTCCGTCACAGTCCCTGAGACACATGAGTTTAAAGTTGAAGTGTTTTTCGTCGAAAGATCAATTGAATTCACTATATTCCTGACTGTATATTTCCTGAGACTCGCGCCATATTCATCACCGGGCATCTCGTAAACCCACACACCCAGCGGGGCCGGGCACTGTAACAGATTATCGTAATATTTCTGGTTTTGTCCATATTAATGCTGCGAGGATATTTTCGGCGCCGTCCTCGGATACGGGGGGGGGGGGGGGGCCGATACGGGGGGGGGGGGGGACGCGGCCTCTGAGAGATTAATGGGGGTCAGACGGAGGAGTTCAGAGTTTAGTGCAGTCCGAAATGAAAGAAAAATAAATCTGATGATTTTTTATTTTTTTTTTGAAATGCAGAAGAGGCTTTTTCGCTTCATTTACGGTAAACAGACCTGACAACAGTGATGGTGCTATTTATTTGGTGTTTTCAGGGTGCTGACCAACCCTGTGAGATTGGGGCTTGGAAAAGGTTTTTGAAACCAAAACCGAAGCATTGAAACGCAGTGATTTGTTTTCACAATATGTTTTGCAGAGGTTGACACCGGGAGGGATCCTTCCTCCAAAAATGAATCAAACCAGATAAACCACCAGTTTATTTAAATTAAAAAAATTGCCCCTAACTACAGAAAAGCACCTGATAGGAGGTGATTCTCCAACCAAGCCATTGTGCCCCAGCAGTCATTAGAACCTTCTACAGAATCCAAACCCAGAAATCCTTCTCAATTAGAGGGATCATAAAAAAAAAAAGTAATTTTCTCTTTCCTTTCACTTCAGGAAATCTGCTTCTAACCTCGAGAGCGTATTATTGAACGAAGCTCAGAGAGACGGTGGGGGGGGGGGGGGGGGCCCCTCCTCCGTCTGATAGCGGGGGGGGGGCTCCTCCTCCGTCTGATAGCCGGGCCGCTCTTTGAACAAGTTGACTTCTGGGATTTCGGTGTCGCTGAGGTTAATTGCTTACGCCGGGCAGCGCGGCCCGCTCGCTCGTCCGCGCGCCCGCGCCTCGTTACTGCCGGGGCTTATTGGCTAATTTACGGCAGCCCAGTTTTACTCCCAGTTCCTTTGGTTTATTTCTTTTTAACGGGTTCTTTTGCTAGTAAACACGTCCATTCAATCTGCTCCGCTGACACCAGTGAACGGGGAAAGCGTGCAGAATCCCTTCCACGCCTTCCTGTTGATGCGAGCACTTCCTGTGAAAGCGGCGTAATGACACTGATGTGAGTAGCACAAGGTCACGCCACGGCTTCGTATTGAAAGAGCAGTAATAATAAAAAAAAAAAAGATAGGGATTTGCCGACATTACAAAACCTTTTATCTATTTCCCGCCTCTTTTGACAAAATTTCCCAGACCGCCAAGGTCACGGACACCGACTTTGTGTGAATGTAATTGCGTTTATTATCTGGTGTTGTAGCGTGGCTCTGTTATTTAAAGTAAATGTGCTGGTTGGTTACACGGCCAGTGATTTTTTTTTTTCCCTCTCTACACAGAGTGGTCCTGAGCTGCCAGTCACCAGGAAAACGTTGATGATTGACTCATGAGCCTTTTAATCCTCCGCGTCTTAGAAAGTAGTGATGTCGGCCTTATCGGGCACTCATTCACGCAGCCTTCTTAACCTTTACATTTTTTTTTCAGCAACAACGCTAAATATGAATTTCTTACATCAATTTAAAATTATATGAAGATAAAAACGTTTTCGAGCACGGATTTCTGTCCAGCATTTGTCAAAATCCACGTTTGGTGCTCAGGTGGAGTCCCAAATGACGTTATTGTTATAAAATAATACTGATCCATCCTAACTTTTATTCTAAATATTTTGGAGTGGTAAGGTCACCTTCAACACGGGCCTATAGGCCTCGGGCCGCAGGTCCCCAGTTTGACCCATTTACTTCCTGTTTTTCCCCTACTCTCACTCGTTTCCTGTCTTCACTGTGTCAATCAACAATATACAGTTGAAAAACAGTTGTTTATAATTAAGTACACGCAAAGAAGGATCATTTTATCATTTTAAATATAAACAGGAAATATTCAGTGAAGGAAATGGATAACTGCCACTTACTTCCATCGTACAGCAGTATTTTAAACACTGCCGTTTAAAATATCACAATATCCACTTTTGATAGTGCTACAAAAAAAAATCCTCTTTAGAGTCAGACGAGGTGAATGTGATGTTTGATGAAGGGGGTTTTTTGAATTCATCTGACAGTAATGTAGGCGTACATTCGGGGGGGGGGGGGAAAGGTGAGACTGTATTTGTGTTTACTGAATCTGACACGTGACTTTAAATGCGGCATAATCACACGATCTGGAATGGCGGGGGGGGCAGGGGAGGGGCTTTGTGCACGGCACCCGCGGGCGGCAGGCCCCGGTGCCAGCTGTATTTGGGCTCCCGGTGATGGATGCCCTCCACAGAGCCTCGTAGCGCAGCATTCTCCCATTGGAAACAATGGGATTTCTCCCCCCGGGAAAACTGCCCCAAAGCTGCTGCTGCTGCTGTCATTGAACCAGAGGGAGAGGATGATCCGGCATCCCCGGCACAAATCAAAAGCAAATCCAAACAAAAACAGCTGATCACGTGGCCTCAATGACAGTAAGGTGGCTCTAATGAGACACGACTGCGCACCTCCCACGCACCTGTCACTCCTCCTGTGACGGATATCCAGGTAGTCACATCCGGAGGCTTCGCGGCCCCGCGCGGTGAGTTCAGGGCCCCTCGCGTATGCACGCCGTTACAGCGCTGCAGCTCGCCGCGCGGCGTCTGAGTGGCGTGCGGCTGCCCAGCTGCTGCCGGCTGGGAGAGCAGCCAGGCGTCGACAGGTGCACGTCCAGTTCCGGATCCGCTTGTCGTCTGGTGCACACGCACGCATACGCGAAACTCGGCTTTCTGCTGACTCCGCCATCAAATATTCATGACGGTCTGCATTAGCTTGCAAGACTTCTAATTGAGTTCTGTATATTCAGACGTGATTAACTCGGTCTAATTCCTCAAAGGAGTGAGCCAATTAGATAGCACTTGCATGAATAGGATTTCACATCTGAGAGCGGCTCCACAATTGCCAAGACTATTACACGTGAGTGTGTAATTGCGCCGCGCGGTGGGTGCGAGCCCACTAAACTCAAGCAGGTCATTATTTCTTATTACCGAGCGGCTCTGCGGGATCAACGCCAACCGCCGCCGATCCGTCACTCGGCAAAGCAAATGAAAAGCAGGAGCGCCGTTATTGGGGATACGCTCGGGCGGGCGGGAGACGAGTCAATCCGAGGCACCGGGCCCTCCAAACCTCCCTGGTGCGTTTTTAGTTTTTTTTTTTTTTAGCCCCCCCTCCCCCCCTCTCTCCGTGACCCAGTGCTGACCCACCACTATGTCACTCCAACTCATGGCATGAGAGGAGTACTGCCGGGGTTCATTGTCGGTTTCTCTCTGTAACCGGAGCAGGAGACATTGCCCACAGTCCGGAGGGGCCACATTCTGCTGCGGAGCTGAATTTAAGGCAGAGAGGCAGACGGCCACTTCCAGACAGAGATATCAGGGCCCACGCTGCCACCTTTTATTCTCCAGAGGGAGGACTGAGCCGGGCATGATCCGTGCCCCCCCCTCCCCACGTCCCCTTCGCGTCGAGCTGTAGAGCCGCGTTACGATCACGCAGCCGTGGGAACAAATAGGGCCGAACGAGCCGAGTGTAATAGAAGGCATTAATATTTAAATCTCATTTGACATTTGTTGGTTTGTCAAAACTTGTGGGAGAAACCATGCGCCGGGCAGAGCGGCAGCGGCCGGTGAGACGTGCGTTCCCCGGCCGAGGATGTTCACCGGCTGGAAGAAACGAGGGGGGGGAAAAAGTGGCAGGACGGCGTCTGTAGCGCCGATGTGAATTTATGAGGCGGTGAGAAGTGAGCAGCGTCGGGGCCACTCCAGGTCAGAGACACCTGAACCCCCCGAGTGACTGACGGAAACACGGACGAGTGTCACACACGCTCCGTGGGTTTCGAGGTCAGCGTGGGCCCACCATTTGAGGAATCACTCCGCGCTCGCTCACACCCGCACACCGTCACACACACACACACACCGCAGTCGTCTGCATCCAGGCGGCGCCGCTGATTTACATAACAGGCGTGCATATGTGACAGGGTTCTGTAAAAGGAGTCCAGGCGTGTAGCCTGATGCTGAGAATCTGCACGGGACATGTGGGAGGTGAAAGGTGAAAGGTCAGGGGATGAGGAGGAGGGCGGTGCCGCCCCCCACTGACCCTCCATCCAACCAGAGCTGGTTTCTCTGTGACACCTTTTCTGTAGTTTTTTCGAGGGGGGGACTTTTATATATTCAAAAAATGTGTCACGGCAGTTTTCATCATACGGTGGCGTCCAGGTTTTTATAAAAAAAATGTTGGTAACTTTCTCAGTAGTATCACTTCACCCTGACTCATAGATCCCTCGTCCTCTCTCAATCCCACTTCTTTTTTTTTTTGTTCTTCTTCTCTTATTTTCTACGCGCTGCCTGAATGCATAATTACACAAGTGCGGATGAAATGTTTCCAATTTTTGATCCTCTTCCTGCCTGATTGACCCACATGAGATGATAAAGAGAGGGGTTCATTGAGTCAACAGACACCTTCCCCGGGGAAGTGGGGAGGGTCAGCGATTTGACTCATAGTTCACCACCGAGTCACAATCTCTTATCCTCCCGCGGAGGAAGCCCACGCTGCAGCGGATTTGTCTTTCCAAAAAAGCGCTTGTTAGACAACACTGAGCTGCCATCAGTAGGGTGTAGTTAATTCACACAGCATGGCCTGGCACCGAGCAGCACGTTCTTTGAGGGTACACACACACGCACACACACACACGCACCCAGTGAGTCAGATCATCTGTAAATTTGGCCCACTCCGAGTTCAGCATGCCAGGTCATAAATCGCGTGCAGTCTCACTGAACTCCAGCCTGCCTCCTGTCAGCCCGACTTGGCACTCGTGAATCCAAAAGGAGGAAAAAAAAAAACAAAAACGGATAGGTATAAAAATGGGTGTCGATCCGCTCGGTAGGAGGCGACCAAACAGCTTCAGCTCAGGCTGATTCCCTCCAGTTACGTCAGCTTTACAATGTAAAACAAAATTATTTATAATATTATGATTTGTGGGATGAAAAAAAATCTCCAACATTTCATAAGAGAACATTATTTCATTTCCTCGGTCTCACATTAGATTAAAATGGAATATAATAGAGATGGAATCATTGGAAATAGATCATTCTTGTCAATTGGATGGATACACTGTCTTCATTATTTCGGAAGATTTATAGACGAAAAAATTACTCGTCAATTAATGGATTGAAATCTGCAGAGGATTTGGTCAAAGTATTTTTTTTGCAGTAACTTTATTTGGACGTTAAGCGCTGTCATGGCAAAGCCAATTTCATCCAATCAAAAATCCATATCTTTTAGGTTTGGCATTTTAAGACAATTATGAATTATTAATATTAGACTTATTTACTATTTGCTGCTGTTTTAACCGTGTGTGTGTGTGTCTCTGAGTGCGTCAGACATGTGTCTCATGTTGGGAGCCGAGCACATGGGCCCCCGAATGCTTTGTTTGCCATCACACTCCTCATCCTCACGGACAGCTGAGACAAACTGGGTTATTATTTTTTTTTGGGGGGGGCTGTTGCTAAATAGTGAGAGGCGATGTCTGGTAGAGAGCACTATGTGGCAGAAAGAGGGCAAAAAACGGCTTCTAAGAAGACAACATTCGGGGGCCACAATTGACTTGAGCGCGCTCCACTCACCCCTCAGTTCAGCAAGAGGCTGCCTGACCTAAATTCACTCTACCTCATCTGCCTAGACATTTGTTTAGCCTTCTGGGCAAACACTTAGAGAAATGTATGAGGGAGAGGGAGAGGGAGGGAAAAAAAAGAAAAGAAAAAAGAATACATATGCTTGAATACATCACATTTAGTCAGGGGGAGAAGCTAAGAACCCGGACATCCGCAGACGTATACAGCCCTCTAGTGGCTGCCCGCGCTGGCCCCTGGATCTCCCCAAACCATCGGCGGAGGTCGTACCGGGCCGCTGACCGAATCTCCGCGCCGGCGCCTTCGCCGCCCGCCTCCCGCCACAGGCCCGAGAAAATGCCAGAAAATGTGCCAAATGAGAGGAAGTGAAATAAACTAAAAACAACGCGGGGGCTGAGCAAAAAAAATGAATGAATTGAGGTCATAGAATATTACCATCAGGGATGGAGGGATTTATTTATTTTTTTCTGCCTTTTGAGTACTGTACTCATTACAATGGCCTGGAGGAAGTGTGTGCCGTGGAATCATATGCTCTAGTTAAGCTAAACAAGGGCAAGGTATTCCCACGTGAAGGACAGATGAGAATAAGGAAGTGGAAATCCAGTCGGATGAGTGAGAGTCGAGGTGGGTTTAGTGCTGTTTGGCCCTGGTAGCTCACGCGCTGATTCTCAGGTCTGCAAATATGCTCGCGCGCTCTCTCTCTCCCCCCTGTCTAGTCCTACCTCGCTCGCCCCCTGGCTGCGCGCGCCAGGCAAACCTCAAGGGTTCGGCGCAGTGAGCTCATTAAAGGCTTTCTTCCACTTCCAGGATCCAGCAGGATTGCAATATGGACATTGTTTATACACAAATGTTGCCCTGGGAATAATGTTTATTTCTATTACCGTCTTGGAGGAAGAAAGTAAATAAGAGCGGCGGCGCTTGTCTGCACACGTTGCTTTTCATGAAATAATGCCTCTCCAAGAGCAGCTTTGCCGCCATTTCAATTTTTTTCGTTTTTTGCCAAACCACTTTCTCCTCCGAGTCACGCGTCCTCGTCTGCACCTGCTGGTGCAAAGGTCAAAGGGTCACGACCGGACGCGTTCACCTCCGAGTTTTATGTTGTTTTTTTTTGTGGAAAATCATCCGTGCGCACGCACCGCAAATGTCACTGCACGTTCTCGGCGGCCCGGACGCCAAAGTGTGGTTTTATTTTAATTTTTTTTTAAACGGCGGGACCCCGGCGGCCTGTCTGTGAGGCAGCCCGATGACGCGGCGCAGTGTTGCCACACACCCGGAGCAGTGTTTGGAAACATTGAGGCAGCTCGCTGCTTCGGTGAGAGCCAATGGGAGCAGCTGAACCGTGAACCCTTTAGTCCAGCCGAGCGCACGGAGAGAGAGAGAGAGGAAGGGGGGAGAGAAAGACAGACCCAGGAAATGCCTGAGCGTGGATCTGCCACATCGGGCCTCGCACCGATCACCCTCGCATGATAAATCCACCGCGCTGTAATTGCGCGGCTGTTTAGAGAGCCGCTCGTTACTTATAAAATATCGAAATAACCAATGGCGTCTTCTCCCTGCGGATATTAACAAGAGCGATGCCACAGATAAGTCAGAGGAGGGTGCCCCCCCCACCCCCCTGGTCCCCCCCACCCTCCGGGCCACTTGCCCAGTCGCCTGGCTGCAGAAAACCCGCAGTCATCACAAAGTGGGAATATTTACTGCTCACTCTGGTGCATGTGGGAGGACGGAGGATGGAGCGCGGGTGAGGGCGGCTGATGGACGACCGTGTTTGTGCTCGGAGGGGAGCGCTAATCAGATTCCTTCGGCTTCAGAGGCATCTGAGGACAGCCGGGCTAAAGGTGCCCGGCCGGGATTTATTCCCGGCCGGGGCCGGAGCGGGAACGCAGCCACCTGCCGGTGTGATCCTGGAAACTGGGAAAATCATCACTCTGGAAAAGCTTTTCCGAGATTTTGGTGGTGTGACCTTGCGTGTCTGTTGTTGTTGGTTTCCCCCCCAGAACACCCTGGAGACCTGCACCATCTGCAGTAAGCCCATCATGGAGCGCATCCTGCGGGCCACGGGGAAGGCCTACCACCCTCACTGCTTCACCTGCGTGGTGTGCCACCGCAGCCTGGACGGCGTGCCCTTCACCGTGGACGCCTCCAACCACATCCACTGCATCGAGGACTTCCACAAGTAGGTGCACCAGGTCCTGCGTCAGCTGTGAAGCTGCTCTGATCCATATTTGTCCATAGGAGCAATGGATTCAACACCATGATGTAATATGCAAGGGGTCACCCGCGAGAATATATTTTTGTAGCTCATTGTTAATTTCACTTTAACTTAATTGGACCTCAATGATTTAATTACCACAGTTGTTTTTTTTTGTATATCTCAGGTGATTTTCTTATTGTATTTTCAAGTCAAATAAAAAATGGAATTAAAAAGCAAGTGCGGGAAGTGCAAGACAGGGACGCAAGTACATTGAAATTAAAAAAATATAAAACATCAATATTTTAAAGCTATGTACTCGAACTAGTGCAATTGTGCAGGAGATAAATCCAGTGGAGTGCATCTTCTCAAACACATCATCTCATCTAACTTTTATTAAGCCACGAAACGGGCATCTCAAGAAAATTCATTGAAAGTCTTACATTTTGCTTTTTTTTTTTTAATACTAATGAGTGAAACAATTGATATTAAGGTGAAAAGTTCCTTGGGAGATACTCGCAGAAGGTTCAAAAAACAGACGAAGCTGATTTTGAATATTCATCTTACCCTGAACTGGATTTTAACCATATCAATATCTGAGTGCTTCCGTTTCTGGAAATGCCGCAAACACTTTCCCAAGCGCAGTGACCTCATGAGAGGCAGCAGCGGCAGACGCCGATTTAATCGTGAATTCCTGCCATTGTGTCACACTCCCATTACACAACGCGCCCCCTTCCCAGCAACGCTGGTGGACTCGGTGACCAGAAGGGGAAACAGAAGTAAACATCTGCTGTGAGCGCCCCGCTTTTGTTTTACGGAGAGGCTGCGCTGGGCTGTGCCGTAATTCAAGTGTGACCTGGGCGCCCTTTGTGTCGAGGAATAGTCTGAGCTCTTTATTTTTCTTTTTTTTTTTTTATTCTCAGACGCTGAGTTAGTTTTTTTTTTTTGGGGGGGGGGGGGGGGGGACTTTTGGGGGGGGGAAGTATTTATTTTTGTATTTGTCAGTGGTCAGGACCTGAAGTCTCAGCATTTCATTTCATATCCTCACCACGTCTATTGTTAGAAAGAGTTCCTCCTGCGTTTCCAGTTACTGCTGTGAAGGCTCCTTCCCTAAAAGTCGGTTGGAACGTTCAAATCCCACCATCTATGTAACCATTTCCTCAAATGTTCAGTTTGAAAGACGTTTTCAGATATATTTCAGTGCCACCACAATATTTGAACATAATTGAACAATAAAACAGATAAGAAGTTAGAATTACATGATAACAAATAAAGCAAAGGATAACACCTATTGGTTCAACTGCTTCGGGCACATGAAAAGAAATGACACCTGTCTTTCTCCAGCATCTTAGTTGGTAGGTTTGTGTTGCTCTGTTTTTTTATTGTTATAAGAAATAGTTTTATGTTTTGCACTGTTGGTTGCACAGCCGATAAATTGAATATAAAATGGAATGAATCTAAAAACGATGTTTCGTAGTTTAAAAATCGTCCTTGTGTCAGAGGAGGACTCAGCTGGTCTCATCATGTCACAGTTTCAGTGTTAACGTTACTCACTCCTGGTTCCTCCTCCTCCTCCTCCTCCTCCTCCTCCTCCTCCTCCTCCTCACAGGAAGTTCGCTCCTCGCTGCTGCGTGTGCTCCGAACCCATCATGCCGGCGCCGGGTCAGGAGGAGACCGTCCGCATCGTGGCCCTGGACCGCGACTTCCACGTGCAGTGCTACCGCTGTGAGGTATGTGCTCCGCCCTATAATTAGCATTGGTGGTCACGTACCACCATGCACAGCTGCAAAGTGACATGTCAATATAGCAGGAAGGGGTAGCCCCCCCCCCCCCTCCCCTTTTTTTAATGGAGACCAGCGAATGGTTCCTCTCTCAAAATAGCTTTTCATCTGGTCTCTGCAAAGTTCACGCACTCACTCGCACGGTAACCAATCAGTCAGCCCTGGCTCTGCGGCGGATAAGCTGCACACATTACGTGCCCGGCTAAAAGAGAAGCGAGGCGTCACACTGTCAGAGGAACGACTTCAGTGTGAGAACGCCGAGCGTTTGTCAGACGCAAAAGGTCAAAACCAAAGCAGCGCAGATTAGAGGAGGCTCAGCGAGAGGAGACTTCTGTCACCAGGGAGACGCGAGGAGACGGAGCTGTAATTCTGCGTGTGTTAACCAGTGTCACAGGCGCAATGAGAAAATAATGCAAAAGCAATGTGCATAAAAACGGTTTTATCTCGTCATCCATACTCGGTATCCCGCCATAGCAGAGCCAGAAGAGACTTTGTTTTTTTTTCACTTTTACCTAAAGAGGAAAATAATTTGCATTTCATTCGTGAGTGAATTCAAGGTCAACCCTTTCATGCCACGGATCCAAAAAGAAATGAGGCTATGTCGTGTTGTCAGATGGCGACGCTGCACAGGTCTCTAACGAACAATAAAAAATGGAAAAACTCTCAAAAGGGGAAGAAATAAAACTGGTAATTTAGCAGAAGAAAACGGTTTGTTTACAATCTTATCGGTTTTGTGAGAAATGTTTGCTCCATCAGAAAAATATCTGTTCAGTTGTAACGGTTTTGTGGGTTTGTGTCACCTGTTTTCCCCGACCTATTCTAATCCTCGACTTCATGATCTTCATGATCTAAAATTTCAATCGATGAGGAAAGGAACACATTCCATTTGGTCTCACGGCCGTCCATGCCAATCTGAAAATGGAGAGAATACAGCAAAGACTTGGAATGGCCGGTTTCCCAGAGATGTGATCTGCAGATGGTTGAAGGTTCCATCCCTGCAGCATCGATCTGGGTTTTAATGGTTGGGTTGATCAAACATCTTCTCCACTGAGAAAGAGGAAATCAAAGCACCCAAAGGATTCTCTGGTCTGAGGAGGAATCTGAGATTTAACACGACCCCTCTCACTCCTCCACGGAAGCTCTTCTGGCTCAACGCTCTGCTCGGGTTGTTGGTTCAACTGATGGTGGAATAATTTGCCGGATTATCTCCATCATCAAGAACCCCCAGATGGAGTCATCTCTAAAAATAAAAAGGAACAGAGAGACGTCCAGACCTGGCACTTCTCTTTGGCGCATAGCTCTACCTGATCTCCTGAACAGGTTCAGGAACAGAGAAATCCTGAAAGACGTCCCAGTCCAGGTCCCGGTCCAGTCAGATCCACCAATAAATAAATAAATAACATCTTGTCCGAGGTGGAAACTGGAAACGGCATCCCTTCAACCCCTCCAGGACCCGATGATGGAAAAGGAGAATGAGGGTGTCCTGTGATTGGACGAGAGCAGTGGCCCGTCGTTGTGTGTGTGTGTGTGTGGGTGTCGACATTAACGGCGTGTCTGTGTCCTGCAGGACTGTGGCTCCCTGCTCTCAGAGGGGGACAACCAGGGCTGCTACCCTCTGGACGGACACGTCCTCTGCAAAAACTGTAACAGCGGCCGCATCCAGGCCCTCACCGCCAAGGCCACCACTGACCTCTGAGCCGCCCGCTCGCCTCCACTGTGACCACGCCCCCTCCACAGACGCTTACATTCATCAGCACACACACACACATATATATCCCTCTCTATATGCGTATAAATATATATTCCGTATATTAGACCTTCAGTAGCGAAATCACAAGTTCACCCGCCTAAATGATCTATTGACTCGGTACAATCACAGCTGTTCGTGACTATTTTATACTTTTGTGCAGAGATTTAGTTGAGGAGGGATTTCTGCGTCTGCAGATAAATAGGACGCTGCAGCCGCCAGGTCAGGTAGGTTTAGCATTTAAAAACTCTGAAATAATTTCATCTTAAGTGAATCCCTTAATCTCACCCATGAGGAGTTTCGTTTTTGGTTTTGTTTTTTTGGCTGAGTCACTCCTCCATCTTAACCTTAGTAACTGCAGCTTGTCCTTTTTAATTTCATTTGTAGTGTTAAATGTTAAAGAAACCGTAAAAAAAAAAAAAAATCCATCCAAACAGAGCAAATAATACGTTTTCTCAAAAACTGTAAAAAAAAAAAAAAAAAATCTCAACACGCACAACATCACTTCTGAGTTCATTAGCTCATATCTTAATTATCTTCCAGCCACAGCGCACGCAAGCCCAAACGCTCATACAGCGGCCGGTTGTGGTGACGTGAAGCCGAGTCAGTGGGACACGTTTGACACATGTGCCCCGCAGGTGAAGTGGCTCATTTCACGAGCGTGGAGCAAAATCCTTCCCAACACAATGATCACAATTATTATGAAACAGTTCTGCACAACTGAACACCAAAGAATTGAAATGGAACCTGCCCCCTTTATTTCCCTGTGTGCGTATTTTGTCCATCAAACGTTGCCCGCCGTGTGTGTTGACTGACACACGCAAACACTCGAGAACAAAATTTGCCATCGGCAGCTGTTTTTTTTTTTTTTCTTCTTTGTACTTTCCTATAAAAGTCTCTGATTAATTTTTAACTGTATATATAGATATATATATATATCTATATATATATATATAGATATATATACATACACACACAGTAGATTATTCTCTGTTGGCCTGAACAGTACAATCATAACATTCCTTTCATATATAAACTTACAACCTCGTATTTGATCCCGTGTTGGAGCAGATAGCCCGTAGATCATTAACCGTGCCATGGATGCTATCAGTGTTTGAGCCGTCTTAAAAAAAAGAAAAAAAAAAAAAAAAAAATGTTAAAGAAACCGTAAAAAAAAAAAAAAATCCATCCAACCAGAGCAAATAATACGTTTTCTCAAAAACTGTAAAAAAAAAAAAAAAAAATCTCAACACGCACAACATCACTTCTGAGTTCATTAGCTCATATCTTAATTATCTTCCAGCCACAGCGCACGCAAGCCCAAACGCTCATACAGCGGCCGGTTGTGGAGACGTGAAGCCGAGTCAGTGGGACACGTTTGACACAGGTGAAGTGGCTCATTTCACGAGCGTGGAGCAAAATCCTTCCCAACACAATGATCACAATTATTATGAAACAGTTCTGCACAACTGAACACCAAAGAATTGAAATGGAACCTGCCCCCTTTATTTCCCTGTGTGCGTATTTTGTCCATCAAACGTTGCCCGCTGGTGTGTTGACTGACACACGCAAACACTCGAGAACAAAATTTGCCATCGGCAGCTGTTTTTTTTTTTTTTTTTTTTTTTGTACTTTCCTATAAAAGTCTCTGATTAATTTTTAACTGTTTATATATAGATATATATATATATCTATATATAAATATATATACATACACACACAGTAGATTATTCTCTGTTGGCCTGAACAGTACAATCATAACATTCCTTTCATATATAAACTCACAACCTCGTATTTGATCCCGTGTTGGAGCAGATAGCCCGTAGATCATTAACCGTGCCATGGATGCTATCAGTGTTTGAGCCGTCTTTAAAAAAAAAAAAAAAAAAAAAAAAAAAACATATGACATGGCTATGCAATTTTTAATGTTAATTGCATTGACACTTTAAAAAGATTTTTTTTTCTTTTTTTTTTTTATGAATAAGGAAAATATTTTACCTGTACAGATTCGAGCATAAGTGTCCTTACAGATATCCAGACTATGCTGTTGGTACTGTGTGACTTTGTGTGTCCGTGTTGATTGTTTCACAGACACTCGTCTTTTATATTTCGTGTGTGTGTTTAAAAAGTGGATGGGCCAAGAAGGGACCGCGAGAGTTCCCCCCCCCCCCACGAGATTTTTATTATTCGTTCAATGGATGATGGACCAGTAGTTTGACTGCATGATCTTGATTGAGTGAGACATTTGATGACGGTGAGTTAAATGTACCCTGTGGAGTTTTGTCTGAATCATCGGGTGATGGGTGAAACCAGTGAGTGAGACTATACCTCAGCCATCTCACAAGGTAAAAAACACACAAACTTCAGACTTAAAAAATGTTCTGATGAATGAATTCATCCACTCCACAATATAATTACTGCTGCACTCCTGCACATTTCATGGAAATTTGGAAGTGATTTATTTTGTGTTATTCCACGAACACACAGAAACTAAACTAAACAGAAACTTTTGCTTCTTTTTTTTCTTCTTTTTTTTTTTTTTACTTCGTACGTCTGCGTCGCCCATCATCTATACTCGGCACACAGTGCGTGGGTGATGTGATCACACACATATTTTTAACTGCTGCTTTCACACAAGTAAAAATACATGTATATTCAAACAATGGCACACATGCAAAGTTTTGCATGAGGTACACACACACACGTGACATTCAAACTTAAAAAAAAAAACTCCACAGTGAACATTTAAACACCAGAGACAATGTTATTCATACTGGTTTACAGTCGCTCAGAGTATTTTTTTTCTTTTTTCCAGGACCTGAATACAGAGTTCATGAGTGTTTAAAAGTGATGAACTTTATAACTTTCAAAGAATTTCCTTTTACTTCTTGCTCTTTTTTTCCTCACACGTTACGTAGTTGTGTTTAGCGCCATTCGGATATAATATAGAAAGTGATTATTACGAACAAGCCAGTCTCTATGTACTGTCTCTATTGTAATCAGTGTCTGGTTACAGCAGACTCGCGGGGTCAGTGTGAGTGTGTTTAAACCTGGTAACGCGTCGTTGATACCTCTGCTCATGGGCCTACTAATACAATAACAAAAAACGTCACATTTTTAGACAAGGTTCCTCCATCTAAATAGAAAGACCTTGACCATTCAAAACCAGAAGCAGTATTTAGTATTTTAGGGATCCATTTTATTGAAATTTTAGTCAGTGTCACAAACTTCCAGCCGGATATGTATAGCACCTTGAACATCCTTTATAGTTTTATCAGTCTGTTTATTCTCTAAAGTTACTTTTGTTCCATTTATAACTTTGTACAAATACCTTCCCACCAGCTCGGCTCCGTGCATCCTCACCTCTGATCCTCTCTGGTCGTCAGGGCAACAGTTTACCAACTGCCTGCGTTGCCAGGTTTCAGCTCACAGGCATGTTGCTAAGTTAAGGTCAAAGGCCGTCACCGGGCCCTCTGACGCGCTCAGATAATTAGGTTTAGCTTGGAGTTTTAGAGCTGGTGAGGAAAAACGCAACTGTAGACGTCAAAGTGACATTAGAGGCAACGTTTTATCCCTGTACTCCATGAATTTAAACGAAGGAGCAGAGCGGGCGAGGCTCGTTTGGAATGATCATTCAGGCTCCAGTACTTTTATTCAGGATCCATTATTCTGATCCACTTGTGGTTCTCTCTATGGCCCGTGGCGGCAACGAGCCGTAGGTTAAACATCTGCGTGAGGCTTCCTGTTTAACACCGAAAGCTGGAGCAAGAGCTGTGATCAGGGAAAAAAAAGTTTTTAAAAATAAAAGTGTGATAACTTCAAAGATTTGGATTTGATGTCATTTAAAGCTTCACTAATCATTATTTTATATTAAGAATAGATCAAAAAAAGATTTGAGTTTGGCGAGAGAGCAGCACAGTGAATCTGAGTTTCAATGTATTAAATGGCCTATTTTATTATTTGCTTATTAGCATGTGTTTTACAAGGCGTTCCCAGGTCTGGTCCACGATCTCTCTCCCGTTCACAGTATTAGAATCAGTCAGTGAAGGCACCACAGATCTCTGTAGGAGCCTCTCTGACAGGAAACGTCTCAAATAGTTCGAAGCTCTTAGTATAAAGAACATTTAATGATTTTTGTTTTGTTTCGTTTGAATAAATTCCGTGTATTTGTGTTTTTAATACATTTAATAAAACAAAAGGCGCCCTTAGCTCAGCAGAATGTTGAATCACTCCACTGCCTCAAAGACGTCGTCGTGGTGACTTAGTCGGTGGCAAAGTCAATCAAGAGAATTAATTTGGGGGCCTGACTACAGCAGGTGGAGCTCAGAGAGCTCATCTGCTTTTTTTTTTTTTTTTTTCTTTTCAATAAAAGCTTTGCAATATTATCACCTCTCTGTGGGCAGTGTTTTGTCAGATGGCAGGAAAAAGAAGAAAAAAATGTGAAGAATCTCCTTTGTGATTCAGAGGAAGCTGGTTTACATTTGGCCTTTGGCTCCCGGTCCTCTGGATTTCCTGGGTAATGAGTTCTCCCGTTCTCTCTCTCTCTCTCTCTCTCGCTCTCCCTCCCTGCGTCTCCTCCCGGTGACCTCCTGAGCGCCGTACCTGCGGATGAAAGAGATTTATTTCCAACCAGCGCAACCCGGGGCTCCTTCACTCTTTTCAAGAGTCGTTTAAAAGCCCTTCAGTGGCCCGTGCTTGCACAACTCTGATTCATTTCCTCCTTTCTCTCTGCAGATGAAGTGGAATCACCTTAATAGAAAAAATCCTACACTGGCAATAGTGTGTTGAGTGTGCATGTGGGACAGCGCTTTAATTACCTCAGAGATAACCACCGCCGCCATCAGCAACTATTCTTACTGCTGGGATCAGCTTGATGGAGTTGGAGTACTTTAAAGACCAACTCTTTTGCCTTTATTATTTATTTATTTCTTGTTGGGGTTTTTTTTTTTTTTTTTTCCCCCCCCCCCCGTCGCCTTTCCAAGAGCCACTTGATTTAATCGTTTCCGTTTGTCATCTTTACTCCCGCGTCGCACATCAGCACTAAAACTCTCCAGCTTTTCATTTCCTTCCTGCGCGGCGTGTGAAAGTGATCTGCGGACGGAGGAAGGCATGGAAAAAAAATCCATTAAGAAAAAAAAAAAAAAAATCCATAAGAAAAAAAAAAAAAAAAAACGCGTCACAAATGGGAGACTACAAAGGAGCAAACAAACGAGCAGCTGAGTTTTTCCTCCTCTGATCCCTGACGAGTGATGTGCATAGGAGCGTGGAATCAAACAGAAATATTCATGCAGCCGGATGCTTACAGTAAATACAGCAGTTATATCATCAGCCTCTGAGCCGAACTTTTTTTTTTTTTTTTTTTTTTTTGAGTCAGAGTTGCGCACGCACGGCGCCCGCTAAGCCCTTGTCATGTTTTCATGTTTCGCGGCTGGCTGTGAGCGTCCAAGGACGGGCCAAGGTTTCACCGCAGAGTTCAAAGGTACCACACGTGTGGAAAAAAACTTTCCATCCAGGCATTTTGAAGAATGAGAACATTTTTCAGTCTTAGTTTTTTGTGTTTTTTTTAAGAGGAAAACAAGCTGCACTCAGGATGGATAATGACTCTTTTAACAGACTTTACGAGAGTAAAGACTTTCCCTTCACTTAAAGCGTCTTTATCGCAGAAGGACCTCGAGAAAGTTGCATTCATGGATGAACAATAAACATTTTAAGTGCCATTATCCATGCAGCAGGGGTTTCTAAAAACAAATGCAATCATGTAAAATGGAAATTTCACCTCTGGCAGTCACTCAGTTTGTTACAGTCTTTTGGTTTCTCTGATATTCGGCTGCTGGGAGTCTGTCTCACCCCAGATTTTTCCTTCATTAACTTTTAATAATTCACACCAAACATTATTTTGGTAGGAAGTATTATAATATATTTGACCTGCGAGCTACAAATTAGAAATCCCCCTTTGCCAGATGTTCTCACACAACCTAATGAACGTTATTCAGGAGACACTTTGTGTGTGTGTGGGGGGGTGCGGGGGGGTTACACTTACCTTAACCCTAACCCTGAACCCAATCCCCTCACCCTAACCAATATGGTACCGTTGGATGTGGAAAGGCTATAATTAGGGGGGGTGGAGCACAAAAGAAAGTAAATGAGACTTTCCTATAAAAAAGTTTTCGATTTTTCGCCATTTCACCAACTTCCTGATGTCTTAGAGACTTGCGGATGGTGCCGTTGGATGTGGAAGGGTCACTTTATGGGGGACGTTGTTGCCAACTTCCAGGTGTGTAGGACCTTCCTATCGAAAGGTATTCCCAGAAAACGTCATGAGTTTTTGAATGTTCCCAACGTCATAGAGACTCACGGATGGTACCATTCGATGCGGAAGGGTCAATATAGTGGTTTGGGTGAGCCCTAATCCGAACCCAAGCCCCTAACCCAACCCCAACCCCAACCCCAACCCTAACCCCAACCCAACCCCAACCCTAACCCCAACCCAATCCTCTTACCCTAATTCCATTCTTATAACCCTACAAAGTGGAACCCTAACCCTATCCCCTAACCCTAATTCATATGGTACCGTTGGATGCGGAAAGGTCATAAATGGGGGGGGCAGAAATATAAAGAAAGTCAATGTGACCTTCTTATCAAGTTATTTGAAGAAAACGTGAGAAATGAGAGTTTTTCGCTATTTCACCAATTATTATTCACCGACGTCGCAGAGACTAACGGATGGTAACGTTGGATGCGGAAGGGTTGATATAGTGGGGACGTTGCCAACTTCCAGGTCTCTAGGACCTTTATTATTTAGTTATTTGCAGAAACACGTAATGAGAGTTTTGGGCTTTTTGTTATGTCCCCAACTTCCTGAAGTTGTAGAGACTCGCGGATGGCTCGGTGAAACCACTGTGTGCTTTCACAAATCGGCTTGTCATGAATCTAGACTGTTGACAAAAATCCTGCTCCAGGGTTTCACTGGCTTTAGAAACTGAACCTTGACTTCACAGTGTCACCGATTTGTTCCTTAAAAGTTCCAGATAATACAAACAATTAGGTTAGAGGAGAACATGTGGTGCCCAATTTGTGCCTCTTCCTGTGGGGGGAAAAAAACATCTCACTTTCTACCCAATGAATAGAAAAACACACATGGTGTAATGGTTTCTTCAGAATCACCGTGTGAAGTTGTTTTTCTTGGCCAATTTTTTCATTTTTCTGTTGAGCTGAAGAGGATCATTTTGCTGCGCCCAGGAAAGGTAGTGAGAATCATCCACCTAAACTGACTGATAATAGTCTGTCTATTTCTCCTGTAAAGGGGAACATTCCACAGCAAACATTTATTTTGGGGCGGCGTGGTATATTTGGATGATGTATGCTTTGGAATCACTCATCACCTGAGAGTTGCCCTTTCCAGCGTAGAGGCGGTTGATAGACGCCCACCTCGGTTTAACTGGTACGAGTGTGATCGTGATTTCATTACGGAAGAAGCCACCTTGGCGACACGTTATCACCAGGAGGCCCCGGGGCTCCTCCGGCGATCTGCTGTCTGCCACAGATGAATGACTTGAGTGGTGAATGATTTCAATTATACATACAGTATTTTTTTTTTTATGGTTCAGCTGAATTCAAACGCAGCGTGATCCTGTGGGATTGATAATGACGGTGGTTGATTTTCGATTTGTTGTTGAGTGGCGTGACGCAAGTTTACAAAAAATCCTTTTCAGAATGAGATTTTTTTTTTTCTCAATGTGGTCGAGGAGTTAAGGCCACAGGGAGTCACATCTTGTAGAGATTTTGTGATTTGTGAATATGGGTTGTACAAAAAGAAAAAGCTGTAGATTCTGTAAACTACTGCTATAAATAGAGCTGCATCAATTATATAGATATATTGGTTCTGGTGCATATACGGTTTTAATTAAGATTTTAATTATGTTCTGTGTTATAAACAGTCATCGTTTTAATTCTATAATTAGGCTGGAAAATAACGTTGACGTAATTTTCCGCCGACCTTCCAGTAAAAGGTCAAAACTGAGGTTTGATGTCTTCATCTAGTTTTTCCAACGGTTCTACCTGTGAATATTATTAATTATACTTGTTAAATGAAAACATGTTCTGCGCCATATACGGGTACCGCTGCCTGTTCTGCTCCCACCGCATTCCAAGCATCCCTCAGCCTCAGCGCGTCAGACTCCAGAACCCAACCGCGGCCCCCATTTATATGCAGCACGGGGCAAACGTTGAGATCCGGGATAAATCCGCAGACTTTACCGACTTAGTGTAGGTGCGTCTCGGCAGCTCCGCTCAAAGGTAGAGCGGTTCTCATGATTTAAGGCGCCTTTGAGCTGTCACCTCTTGACCTCGGGGTAAGAGGCAGCGAGTCATCCGTGGATTTAATGCAGAACCTTGTCTTTCCGCTGTGAATTTTTTATTCTCACACTCAAGCGAGCCCACTGAGTAAGCCACCTGAGGATATACAGTATCTGAATGCCAGAACAATGGGTGCAAAATGAATGCCACTTCTTTTCTTCTTTTTTTTTTTTTTTATTTTTACCTTGACAGTTGCTGGGATTGTTGAGTGCTACTCATTATACCTGAAGCACCGTGGTTATGGTTTTAATAGTTTTCTAGCCCGGCGTTTCCATGCGAACCAGACGGCTTCCGTGCTCTTAAACAAGCAATTTATCATCGTACAAATAAAAACAATCGTGGGAGAAAAAGAATCTGGCACCGCACAAGGAACTATTTTTACTGACATTATTTTACCACCACGCAAACCGATGAACTCAAGGACCTCGTCACCACGCAGCAGAAAAAAATATATATATATTTTCATTCACGTTAAAGTGCCTATTGAGTCATTTTAATGTAATGTTTGAGGCAGATTACAACTTTTAACAATACAAACCCAATAATATGTTTTATGCTAGCATTTTTCATGTTTCAACTATCAATAATATTGTGCCCTTGAAATCCTCCGATACCACTTTCCTGATAAAGACTGAGAGAGACCTTCAGAATTGGCTAAAGTGATCAAAATCAGTTTTGTAGCGCTTATAAAGCTGTTTTGGAGGATATTATGAAGTCTTGTTCCAATAAAATTATATCATTTTACATTTAACACGGCAGACCTGAACACAACATAAAGGTTAAGGCAGTAGTTTTTATTTATTTATTTTTTCCTCCAGATGTAGTTGCTGTTTAATTGAAATCTAGCCTCGGAAATGATCTTTTAACCGAAGCCTGTGCGTGTTCAGAACGTCCATCTTTGATTTTTTATTTATTTATTTTTTCTCTCTGAGCTCAGAAGCTTTTAATCACGGTGCGTTTGAGGAGTCTGAAGTCTCATAGAAGGAGTGTCGGAAACTCCAGACATCACCAGAGATCAAGAGATAATAAAACGAGACAGGCTCCTGATCAATTCGGCTTCCTTTTTTCGTATTTAAAGTTCAGTCTTAACTTATCACCCGTCTGATGATTATATTTTACAAAATACCATCAGTTTCAAAAATCATCTCAAATGCCAGCAACAACCTTGTGTTTTTTTTTCTTTTTACTACAGAAGGACATGTTCTCTTTGCTCAGTCATTACTTCATCTTGTTTTTAAATAGAGATGCACAGATATGAATGAATATATATATATATATATATATATATATGTGTTCCTTTTAAAATTTTGATTTACAAGCTGGTTACACAGACAGATTAAGAATTAATAAGTGTAAGTTACTGTCTTGCTGGATCCATCTGTTGTTTTTTCCTGCAGTTTGCCTTATTAATGTGAACTTTTGCCAAAGTAAATGTTTAAATCAATGAATGATTGAACAGCTTTGATGAGTGTGTAGTCGCTGAAATACCCGAGGCACCTCTGTATGTTTTACAAAATTAAAATCAGAAGGTGCGGGGGGGGGGGGGCGAATGGGCTGTATACCCATGTGGCCTCAAATAACTTACAATGCTGGAGAATAAAAAAAAAAAAAGAACAAAGTAAAAGAAGCAAAGAATACTTATTTTATAATCCCAGGACTGAGAATTATTTGATCACACCTAATAAGTCCAGCCACAAATGCTATTAAAACTTAAAACCCGGATCCTTTGGACCTAGAACAAAGGCAGAGGAAACATCAGTGATAAATTATTCACAGCGTCTTGCCCCCCCCCGCCCCCCCCCCCCCCCCGGCCCCCATCACTGTACTTACGCAGACACTCCAAACTCATCCAACTCCACCTTTTCGGCGGGAATCACACACTTCAGATTCATTAGATGAAATAATGCACCTCTGTGCTTTGGGCATCATGCCCTTTTCTTTCCGTGGCTTCTGTTTTTAAGCTGAACTTGGTATTATTGTGTATTTTTTTTTGAACATGTGTTTGCCAACCTACTTGCATTGACCTTTTCTGGAGTGCCACTGTCATATTTCTTTTCCAAGTTCAACGAGAAAGATCCGGTGGTGTGAGAGTTAAAGGCTAGGCCACATAGAGAGCGGCAAGAGATGCCATTATGGATTTATTTGGGATTATGGATTATCTATAGTCATAAGGTTACACTTATTTAAGAAATAAAAAGCCACAGAGCGATGCTGCCTATCGAAACGGATTGCAACAAACCTCAAATCAAGGAGAACGACCAGGCGCTCATTGAATTGTCGGTCTCTGGCTGCTTGTGTTGTTGTACGCTGATGATTGTGCGGCGTGTGTGTGCGCGTCCGCTCTCAGACGGAGGCCTCAGTTTATCAAAAGCCATTCAGACTTACAGTGTTTTGTCCGGGATCAAGCGGCTGTGATTAAGGGGATTTGAGGAGGATTTTTTGCGGATTACCACTCCAGCGTTTGTGTGTAAACAGCTGAATGTCACAGGTTGTGTGCGCTATCATGACCGAGTCCATTCCCCCTTCACAGGATTAAGAGAAAAGGCATCAACACAATGAGCCCGACTGCGAAAGCAACACCTTTATTCAAGAGAGCAGCTTTTCCCTTGTTATTATGGAGCAGACCGTTTTTTTTTTTAAACAGATAAACATGCAGCGCTTCCACTGAGCGTTTAATGTAAAAAAAAAAACAGAGCTTGGAAGTGAATATGTAAAACTTTTTTTTTTTTTTTTGTTTTCTTGTAGTACCGTTGGTCGTCGCAATAACCATGTTTTACCGCTTTAGTAACACAAAAAAAAGGGAAAAATATTGAGCAAAGAGAGTATTTAAATAGAAAGGTGCCGTTTGTTTCTTATTCCTTTTTTTTTTTTTTTTTTTTTTTTTTTTACAGTTTTTTCATTCTTTCCTGTTTTCTCTGTGTTTTATGGTGTAATCAACATTATTGATTGTGTCTCCGAGGCTGCGTCTAGTCTAGTAGCTGAATGAGCCACAGATCAGGCCTTTGTGCTCCTGGGCCTTTGGTAGACAAATCGCTCAGGCTGTGCTCGCTTTGCCCGAGTGATGTGTGACTATGTCAGACTGTATTTTTTTTGTAATGTACGCACCCACACCCCCTCCCCACCTTTATAACACTTTACATAACTCCAATTTTTATAAAAGTCTAATTGTGACGCATAATTTCCCTTTCCCATGTCCTAGGATGTTTTTTTTTTTTTTTTTTTTTCCTCAATTCATTTCGAAAAGAAAATCTGTCCAATGACATTAAATCAAATGTATTATAAGGGAATTTACATTGTGGAGGTTCTATATAAAATAGAAGTTTATAGTGTAAGATCAGATGTTCACGATGTGACTGTTTCTGATCCGCACACAGTTCGGCTAAATATGGCTCAACACAACAAACGCAAATAGAAACTGTCTATGATGACCATATGACAATGTTTCTGTGCTTGACAGCTATCGCACCTTTTTATATATATATATATATAAATCTCAAATACAAAGCATGACCAACGTGACTCATGAAAGTTTTATGTTCCTACCTTGTCCTCCGCTAAAGGTCAGCATTAATGCCTTCCTGGGGCTCTTTCTGAAACGGTCTCCTAGCAACCTGCCGTTCTTTGACTGTACTTATTCCAGGTAATTACTGTGAAGGAGGAAACCTGATGGCTTTCCTACTGTTCTTTGAATTATAAAACACCTTTCACGTTAGTCTGGCCCTGAAAAGCTGATAGCAAGTGTGGAATTAAAAAAATAATAATAATAATAATCCATCCGGCTTAAATCTTTGCATTGATTCCAACAGGTTATCCCAGATAATAACTGCTAATCCACTCATCTTCGGACTCTCCTCTCACCAGAATGCAACAGCTTATAAGCGCCGCTCACAACTGAAGCTGTTTTAGGTTCTACTGGAGTTTCTGTATTTTCGGAAAAAAAAAGATGTGTTCATAATTTGTGGGAAGTTGTTGTTGTGCCTTGGCGTGCACTTATTCTGCCTGGATGTTGTTAGAATGAATGACAGTGTGCAAATGGTCACGCTACTTTAGCGAATAAGCAAGAGGCAGTATCAGAAAGGTCGTTTGGGGATGCGATGGATAGAACTCTAAACGTCTCACGCACCTTGACTTTGTCATTTGCGCCATTTGTGTTAATATTGGACGTAAAAAAGTGTTTTTGGAGCCAGGAACCAAAATCATTAATGTATACCTTCAGACGAAGAGAGAAATTCCGGGAGATAAATCCATTATGATTTGAAAAAAATCTGATTTCAAGGATCGTATATCCCCTTTGTTAGAATTCCAAAGCAAACCTGAACACAAGCGGTGGACCGACGTAAATGTTGCTTGCAATTTTGCGTTTGCCAACGCACAACTAAAGCTCCGCCTGAATAATGCAGCTGGTCCTCTGACGTCGCTGGATTCGTTTAAAGTTTTGGGCCGTAGTCCTGCGTCTGCCTGCCTGCCTGCCTGCGTGTCTGATTGGACGTCTTCTTAAAGTTTAATAAGCCCTTATGAGGATAACCATGCTTTCCGTGTTTTTAGCATTAGCATCACTCGTCCTCATCGCCCGCGGCCCACGTGTGTTTCGCATGCACTCTCCATCTCCATGGTAAATGATTCAAAACTACACGAAGAAAGTCCTTTTGAAGATGCGGTCTGCGGTTCCGGTTTGCATGGTAGAACAACGCGTTGCCTCACTCCTGGCACGCTTCCCCCATCTCCACACACACACACACAAACACACATGCCTGTTTGCTGGATTAACCTCGGATTTACGTCTTGGAATGTGGCGCCGTCGGACAAAAAAAAAGAAAAAAGGGGGAAAGTCAGGAGTCGGATACCCGCTCGCATTTGAAGAAATCATGAAGAATTAAGAGCAGAGTAAAGGGAAGAGCCCGAAACGGTTGCAGAGCGGCACGGAAGCCAGAAACAGCAGCTGAAATAGTAATGCGCGTTCCCGTGTAGCTGTCAGCGCTCACGTCTCCTATGGCAAAGGCTTGACGTGGGATTTCCAAACAATGTGCATAATGTTCGGATCCTGCTGGGCCGGAAAAAAAAAAATCCAGATTTAATCAAACACGTGTTATTCAAGCTTTTTTTTTTTATTCTCATTCTATCTGAAGGATCTTGTCGAGATGTATGATTTAAGTATATATATCATATATATATATGATGTGTATCAATAGACTTAGCCTTTCGATTATTTGGAACATACCGTAGCAGCTTCAAAGGTCAAAAGGCCACAGGGTCAGAAATCAGACATCCGCTTCCTTTTTTTAAATTTTTATATATATATAT
>JAFBJU010000473.1:1170065-1236432 GCA_016785305.1 Colistium nudipinnis
TCTCTCTCTCTCTCGCTCTCTCTCTCTCTCGCACGCTCCCCCCCTCCCTCTCTCAGACTCGCTCTCTCTCCCCCGCTCTCTCTCTCTCTCTCTCTCTCTCTCTCTCTCTCTCTCTCAGGCTGTAATTGTCTTTTTTAAGCAGATGGCAGTTTTTCTTTTTTTTTTTTTTTTTTTTTTACAAAAAGCCAAATGGTGACGCTGAGTGGCTCCCTCAAGACTCCTCCGCCATTTTCTGAGAAAGCCTCTGAATAGATCCCGACAAGCCATTACTGATCTTCACTTTCAACCCCCCCCCCCCCCCCCCCCCTTTCCGCCTGTTTATTTCTGTTTACAGCAGTTAATACAATTATTCCCAGTCGTGACCTATTTAAGCACGTTCGCTGTGAGCCATTAGCATTCAACGAGTCTCTAAAGTTAGGAGCTTGATGGATTTGTGAAAGGAGCTGGTGTTTTTTTTTTTTTTTTTTTTTTAGTGCAGGCGTAGGTGGAGGTTCAGAGGCCTCCTGTTTGTCTTCATTTAACTGATTTTCTGTTGCCATAGGAGCTGGCCTCTTTTTTTTCTGCTTCTGTGAAAGTGCAGCACTTCAGAGCAAACTGTTTAGATTCAGATCTACAAGGAGGTGTCAGGGGAGTTGTCCAGGATTTTACACTTATCATCGGCTCCATTAGATGACTTGTCGCTCGCTTTGGAAAAAACCCCAAAAAAGAATGTCTTTATTATTATTCCAGAAACCAGCCATGACTGCATTGTAATTTGGATGTAGGAGAAAAAAAAACATCATATATGCAGGGAAGAGAAATCTGATTTTTTTTTTTCTTTTTTTTTTTTTTTTTTTTTAAGTGTAAATGTAGGGTTTGCGCACGTTTGTCATCCTGATGCTTTGATTTTTTTTTGGTTCGATTTTATTTTATTTTTTCCTTTGTTGCTTTTTGATTTATGGTTCCAGCCCGGGGATGAGTTCAAAGACTTCATAATAAATCAGCCATAAAAGAGAAAAGTCAGCAGGCCGTTTTTTTTCCTTTGGACACAAACCAGTCACCGTTTTTTTCCCAGCCACAAGTTCAAGTCCATCAAATCCCTCACGCATCCTCCAGGAGCCTGTAGGTGAGTGACTCTCAGCCTTTTAATGTCTGATGGACCATCATCCTCATCAAACCATCAGATATCATCAACGGCACACATTTGGCGGGTGAGAATGGATTTTCTTTTCAAATCATTGACATACTCATTATTGAAACCGTTGATCACTGTGGATAATTGTTATGAATATATTTCCCCTCTCTTCCCGCCTTTTTTCCTCATTTGTTGCTTCGTGAATCACTCCGGTGGCACTCTTGACGTCACCCGATTGGCCAAGTCAACCGGTACATGGACCGACAGGTAGGATTTCTGATTCCATAAATTTGCCGTTGGCTGCTCTCAGCCATGAAAACTTTCCATGACAGTCGTGTTGGCGGTGGAGAAACAAAAACGGCAATTTACGGCCTTTCTTTGGCCACAAATGGAGCGAGACGAGGGGGAAAAAAGGGAAAGTCTGTTGTGGGTGATGTCATCGTCACCTTCAGACAAATATTCGACTGGATGTTGCTATCAAAGCTCTTCTGTGATGTGATCATTCCTTCTCCAAAATATAAATGAGAAGAACAAAACACCAGTAGGGTCCTATTTGGGGGGGGGGGGGGGGGAAAAAGTGGGAAAAAAGTGGGTCAATGGAGCTATTTTTAGTTTAGCCATTGCACAGCCCCTGTTAAAAAAAAAAAAAACAACAAAAACAAGCAAAGGCACAAATTCGGGATGAAACGTCACGCAGACACATTGAACAAATATTCCGCGGGAAATCAAGGTGGAGAACTATTTATCAGGCTTCAAACTTCTCCTCCCTGTGGTGATGAGAAGCTGCGTGAGGGCATGAAGTGACGGGGGGGGGGGGGGCTTTGATAAACTGGGGGACCGTGTTAGATTTGTAGGCCTCTGTGTGCTAAAGTGGGCTTCTATTTCATCATCTCCGGGTCCCGCTGCCTCGCGGGGCTACCTTGTTATAATTCCTCCTCATTTTCTGGGGTTTCTCCCTCTCTCTCTCTCTCTCTCTATCCCCGGCGTTGCCTTTCATTTTTCCAAAGGCGTTAACTTGAAGCGGGAAGCGTTTGCCGCCTGCTCCCCGTTGTCAGAAGTGACAGGGTGGGCGATGTGATGTGATGCGATGAGATGGAGGCGAACCGGAGACAACAGTCCTCAAACGCACACCCTCACCCACCCGGTCGGTTTTAATGATCTGCAATTGCGCGCGAAAAAAGTTTGTCAACCAAACGGGGCCTAAAGTGACAAATGTTGAAAGCACAGAGTGTCTCACTTTTCGGCAAAGAAATGAAACGGTAAAAATAAAAAATGAAAAAGGGAGGCGGGCCCGTCTCCGGCTGTTCGTGATAGCGGGCGGAGCAGCGGCGAGGTGAATTGCGGTCTTCGTCTTGCCATCAAGCCCCCGTGAATCACACGAGGCCCAAACAAACAGGGCGAGAGAGCGTCAGTGGAGCAGAAAGCCATTTAGCGGCGGAGCAGAAAATTCCCTGTATTCCTACGGGCATTGCATGACAAATCCGTGAACTTCCACTCAGTCGAGGTGGAGCATTGTTTTTTTTTTTTATGCTGAAATTCCTCAACGGCTCTTTCACCCAAAGCGAACCTGGGACAAAGAATAAAAAAAAAAACAGACTAATGTGCCATCATTTAGGGCCTTAATTATGCCACATTAGTCGGTTTGAATTTAGTACTTGAAAATGAAGGTGCACACCGGGCTTTTCCTGGAGTCACCGGGTAAATTTAAGTTTTTCCCCCGAGGACATGTGACACCTCGGCTGCAGAGGGGATGCAAAGCCATTTGTTACCCAAAGCCAAATCAGTGTAGTTGTTGTCGCAGCAACCGGGCTGCAGAGTGTTTATGAGCCTACCCTCGGTGGCCGAATACCTTCATCCATCCCCACCTTGTGTGTTTCCAGGAAAACTCCACAAATGTTACTCACCTTCGTGATGTCATAACCGCTCAAACCTCGGAGTCCTGTGGAGAAAGTTTCATGCTTCCTCTTGGAAGATGAGAGAGAGAAGGAAAAATGCTGATGCTTGTTTTTTTGTTTTTTTGAAGTAAAGGGGGAAAGTGTGAAGACCAGTTTATGGGATATTAGACGCAGGACGGGGGACGCTGGCAAGGCTGAAAATATACTGCCTTGCTAAAAGGCAGCAGTTAAGAATAAATGTGTGGCTTGCCATCCTTAATTCATCCGCTCCAGATCTGGCTTCCATCCTTCCTCCGCCACACATCGGAGCCATCGCTCTCTGGCCGCTCCTTAGGTGCCACTCACAGCCGCAGGGGCTCAAGGCCAAAACAAACCAAAAAAAAGGCTGAAAAACATGGCAGCTTAACCATGAATTATGGGATAGGGGGGATCGGACCCTCCTGCAGCCCAGTGCCTCCAGGGGGGAGGGGGGTGGAACGCGTTTTGGATGGAGGATGACACACGCCAGGAGGCCTTGTCTGTTTTTTTGCAGTCAGAGGTGACGTGAGGAGGATGAGACAGAATCGGGATGGCAGGGACAGGAGGGAGGAGGAGGACGCAGAGGCAGAGGGATAAGAGGAGGTGTATTTGTTGTATTGTAAAAGGTGTTGGGACAATGAGCAGAAGTTGTGTGTGTGTGTGTGTGTGTGTGTGTGATGGAGGTTGACACATGTTGTGATCACACGTGTAGAATGTGGAACATGTTCCGTGTCCTGGGCTGCAGGATCATCGCTGGGACAACACTGCCACTCAGTGGCTGCGGCGTCTCCCCCTGGACTCAAATCCTCGCAAGGTATTTGCATCGTTGAACTGAACTCACTGAAAGTGAGCCACGGGGTGGAAAGTTGGAGGGAAAGTCTTGTTTGGCCTGACTATTCACACCCATTGTCGCTGTTAACATTTAAATGCGTGCAATTTGGTATTAGCCTGCGTTTATTGACGCACTCTGCAAATACTGATGTTACCGTAATTCAGGTTTCAGTATCAGGAAATGTGTGCATATCAAAAAATGAATTGACTGTGTAATACACATTACACAGTACTTCTCTCGTATGTCATCATGCCTTTGGTGACTTCAGCAGTAAATCTCTGTAGTTGTAATTTTCAACATATCCTGCATGACTGGATTACCCAGATGAACCTGCTACCTACGTTTTGAGCCTTAGGCAAACGTGACCACTCCTTCTGAATTTGCGTTCCTCTGGTGGAACTTTCCCTGTGTGGTAGAAGCACAAGTTAATCGGAATAGTAGTAGGATTTTCCATCTTATGAGCTAAATAATGTACGCGCCGGCCCATGTCATTGGATATTGTGATTTATTTATTTATGTATTGATATGTTGTTAATCTTTTCTTCTGACTGTTGCCAGGAAAAGAGTATTATTATTATTATAATTATTATAATTATTATAATTATTATAATTATAATAATAATTATTATTATTATTATTATTATTATTATTATTATTATTATTATTATTATTATTATCATTACTGTTTTATTTTATTTTATTTATTTTATAATTTTTTTTTACATTTTTTTCAAAGCTTCACATACCATCTTTTAACCTCAGTAGTGAGTTTCCGAACAGAGAAGGTCAGGGCTCTGAACCTTTTTATCTTTGAGAAATGACGCTGATTTATGTGTCCTCTCGCTTTCAGACTCTCCTGAAACTCTCCATCACGGACCAGAACCGCACCTGACGGCTCAGGCCTCGGTCCCGATGGCTCGTAACAGCTGAAGTGAAGTGAACTGGTCTGCTCTGCAGTCATCTGGAAGCGTAAACACAACAGTCAGCTGGCGGTCAGTATGTGTGCAGCTCGCCCATGCTTCATCATTGTCAACTCACCACTGGACCTCAGATGCACTGCGTTGTCTGGAGGGATTAAGGTTATTTCTATTGAGACGTAGAAGTTAACTCCAGATTAAGAATTTAAAAAAATATATAGATATTCTTATCCATTTATTTAAATTGTATTATTATAATGATTATGTTTATTTGTTATTATTATTTATGATGATTATGATTATGATTATTATTATTAATGTGATGATGATGATGATGATGATGATGATGATGATGATGGTGATGGTGATGGTGATGGTGATGGTGATGGTGATGGTGGTGATGGTGATGGTGATGATGGTGATGATGGTGATGATGATCTCTTCCTGTCACTTAAATTTTGCAAAAAAACAGATTCATTGTTGACGATCATCTCTGGTGAAAATTATCCTCCTCCTCCTCCTCCTCCTCCTCCTCCTCCTCCTCTGTGGAGCTTAAGCCATCGAAGTTTAGGAGTTTTCCAGCTCATCAAGTCGAGTTAATGAACCCTCGTGGCCGAGCCCCTGCGCTCTGGTCTGAGTATTACTCAGGGGCCAAGCAGGGGAAAAAGAAGCTGGCAGTGTTGTCGTACCCCTCGGCAAACCACTGCACACACACAGACACACACACAAATCATGACTGTGGGACTTTGGAGGTCACGGGGGGTCCACGCAACATCTGCCCCATCCCATGTGAGCTCCCAGGAGAGTTAAATCAGGCTTCACTGTGATACGGATAAACAAACACAAACGTGCTGGGACATAATTGAATTACTTCCGTCCACCGAGAACATTGGAGACGAAGGGTGGACGCCCCCGGACATGTTTGTGTGTACGTTAGAGCTGTTAAGTCAAATGATGTCGACTCATCTGGCCCAGATTCACTGAACCCACGTCGCCCTCCTCAAGTGTACAACACGCCCATCGTGGAGTTACTTAACAATTTACTATTAGTCTTTTTTTTTTTTGGTAAGCGGTGAAAAATCAGTTCATGTAGTATGGATATTAAAAACAGAAAAATCACTATCGCAACCTTAAAGTATCAGCTGAGGTATTTGGCGTTTACATAAAATATGGAATTTTTTGTTAAAAAGTGGCTGTATTCCCTCTTGTTCAGTATTAATTTTGTATGTAAAGCTGTGCATAAAATGCATACTACACAATAGCACACACAACAATCTAAGATACACTTGCCAGATGCATACATATTCAACACATTATTAAGTCAGTGGAGAACATTAACTATACTTATCCACACAGGAGAGCGCATGCTGCACTCCTCACGATGCCATTATAACGCACTACATGCTGCACGTTTTCATCTAAAACATCCAGTGGAAATTTGACATGTATTATTTAACCTATTATTTATTCATGATGAATTCCGTTCCTGTGATAAACATGTATGTCTTTGGAGAGAAGCCAAAAAACTGCGGAGACACATGGTCGTCGTACAGAGAGAAGGAAAAAAAGAAATACTTACAGCTCGGCATCCCTCTACATTTCCAGTTATGCTGTTGTGTTGATTACTTGGCCTAGATACAACAATATGGATTATTTTTATCCTCACTCTTCCGGAACATGTGACACATGGACGGGGCAAAAGGGTTTTTTAAGTTCACCGGCTGACTTGAAGCAGAAATCCAAATGCTCCACCATGACTCTATCGCGCTGAGATATTTCCATAAAACCAGCACCAGCTCTGCGAATCAATAACACTCCGGTCTTTAGATTGTGGTTATCACAGAATCAACTAATAGAAGTAACAACAAAGGACGATTTCATGGGGATTTGGAAGAAATCTCAGCATCCTGCAGTGATGCTTCTGTTAGGAGCCAAAGCAAAATTCAGGAAAATTCATTGTTAACTCATCACTTTATCAAGAGGCGGGGGATTGATTAGATGTAATTACTTGATTGCAGAAGGAAAAGACAAAAAATAAATACATCTGGACTGAAAGCTTCTGGCCATTCGCGCAACACTTAAAGAGCACGGAAATCTCCGCCTGCAGTGTGTGGGAGTCGTTAAGCAACCGTGCAGAAACAGAAACGCCTTTAGAAATCCGTCTACATTTCTTTGACGGCTGCAGATTACAACTGGATTGGCTTTTACTTTTGCTGGAATACGTCCCTGACAGAGTTGAGATTGAGAACGCGTGGCTCCACAGTACGGCTTGTCAGAAAACATTAGCACACGCGCAGATTGATGTGTAAATGGTGATGCTATTCAAGGATTTATGGGAGGATGGAAAAAAAAGAAAAAGAAAAAAATGATCCGGTTCATCCCACAATTGCTCGATTGTGTTATTGTCCGGTTGAGTCTTGAATGCCATTCACTGGTATTTTAGGAAAAGATGTCAAAACTGGAGAAATACGCTCAGGAGACGAGATTCAAAGTGAGCCAAACCTTACATAAAGAGTATAAATAGTGTGTAAGGTTAATCTAGGCAGCTGAGTGAAGAGTTCTCCAGATTCAGGGTGGATTTAAGTGCAAGCTGGAAAAGTTGTAATTCCTCTGGAGCTTTGCAGTGAGAGAAATGTTCTCACTGACTGTCTTTTTACTCTTGCCGAGCTCAAATTGAACCTTACACTGGAGGGCAAAGGTCAAATATATGACAGGAAACCATCTGAGGCTTATTCTGTCATTGTTAATGATTGACAACTAACTGAGCAGCAATAAAAGGTCCTTATAGGACTATATTCAGTATATGTGAACAATGAATATGTCTTTATGTATTAAAACATGTGTTTAAAATGTAATTTAAATGTAATGTTTAGATTTGGTTCGGTTCTAAAGTTAGTTTTGACGTGTTTGAGACGTGTTTGATCAGAATCACTAATGATATAAATTGATTAATCCAATAACATGACTGTAAGGAGTTGTGTAGTCAATTTGAAGAAAATAAGTGTCACTGTGATGTTCCTCTTTGGTCCTTTAAACAGTAGGCTTCAGTAAAAGTAAAGATTAAGTTATTAAGGGTTAAATAAAAAATCCCCTCAAGAAGAGCTACTTATTCAAGCAAAAGTCCGATATTTTCAATCATTAGCTTTAAATTTCGAGTTTTAATATTTATTCCCTTTTTATGTTTGCTTCAGATCTCAGGGGAAGCCAAAATATGTGACAACAGGAACCAGAAAACACTTTCTCAGGTTTCACTTCCTGTTGCCAATCAATCAATAGTCTTGTTTGAAGCTCAGCAGCTTCTCTCTGTAAAGACAATGTAAGAGTCCAACTGTAGATAACATGAAGGTACTTAAACTCACAATTTGAATATTAAGTTAATATTTAAAGTGTGAAGTCGCCCTCTGCACACACATACACACACACACACACACACAAACACAAAAACACACACGCGCAAATACACACACACACACACACTTACAGGAACAAGGAAGTCGCACACCTGTCTACGATTACTAAACGAGTTCACTGTCGGTAAGTTGTTTTTCATATTTGTGCTATTATATATATAAAATTGTTATTCTTAAATACAAGAGTTTGCATAATTTTAGAGAAATGAAAAGTGTCGATGAAGTTTTAGTCTCTTTATAAATGGCCAAATATCAGTGCTGTTTATATTTTTTAAGAAGTTTCGAGGATTCATCATGTCAGAGAACCAGCAGCTCGGCTCCAGCTCCCCGGAGAGCAGTCCCCCAGCTGTCCGCTCACAGAGCACCGAGGACCCGCCACCTGAGGGACTAGCAGAGACCGGGGCACAGAGCTCCGGAGAGACCCGGACACAGAGCACCGAGGACCCGCCACCTGAGCCCGAAGAGACCCGGTCACAGAGCTCCGAGGAGCGGCCACCTGGTCCCGGAGCGACCCGGACACTGAGCACCGAGGGCCCTCCAACTGAGCCCGAAGAGACCCAGGCACTGAGCACCGAGAAGCGGCCACCTGTGGGAGCAGTTACCCAGACACAGAGCACCGAGGACCCGCCACCTGAGCCCGAAGAGACCCGGTCACAGAGCTCCGAGGAGCGGCCACCTGGTCCCGGAGAGACCCGGACACTGAGCACCGAGGGCCCGCCAACTGAGCCCGAAGAGACCCAGGCACTGAGCACCGAGAAGCGGCCACCTGTGGGAGCAGTTACCCAGACACTGAGCAGCAAGGACCCGCCACCTGAGCCCGAAGAGACCCAGACACTGAGCACCGAGAAGCGGCCACCTGTGGGAGCAGAGACCGTGGACGAGGATCTATCTCCTAATCAATTCAGACGGAGGAAGTTCTTCGTACTGAGGGTAAAAAAAACAACATAATTATTTCAACCTGTTACACAGAAATGAAACTGAAACCGGGAAAAAAGTAAAAGTTTTTTTTATACATATATAAGAGGCAATGTATTCAATATTTATATATAATAGAGTCCAGCACAACGAATATTGGACTTTATCAGCACTGACAGAATGTGTGTGTATATATATACACCTCAGTGACACATTGTCACTTATAAATTAAATGTTATCAGAGTGACAGAGGTGGAGTTGATTTACGGGCCTGTTGGATTTCGGGCTGTCACCAGTCCTTCCTACGAACTCCTAATCTTTTTCCTTTTTTTTAAGTTTTCCAGCTTGGCATTAAAATTTCAGGTAAAATATTTTTTTCTTTTTCACATTGAAGCTGCGCCCTCAGCTCTCTCCTCATTTCTTATGTGCCAAAGCTGTGTGTTTGTGTTTATTGTGATTGTGTTTGACACACAGACGCGCTGACATTTTGTCGGAGTGCCAGTCCCCAGCTGTAACATCTGCCTCAAAGATTACACCCCCTTCAGCTTTGTGTGTGTGTCTGTGTGTGTGTGTACAAATTGTGATTGTCACAATGGAAAATTAGAAAGTGACACCCGTGCATTTGTGTCTTCGCAGCCTGGCACTCTGAATCAGGGCATCAAAGACACTGAAGCTCTGGTGGATAAAGGAATGGATGGTGACGTTCGCAGCATCTGGCTGATGGCAGAGTGAGTTCATGTGTTGTCTTGTTTTTTCGCACGGCTTTCAGTGTAACATGTGCTGGGTGAAAAGCTTGAGTATTTATTTGACCCCTAATCAATCATTGACCTGCTGATTACTCTTGTCCTAGAGTGTAATATCTCAGTTTATATTGGTGCATGACCGATATGGATTATTAGAGGGAGAAGACAATACTGATATTAGAAAAATTCAATATTGATACATATCGACCAATATTCATTCAAAACTGGCAATGATTCCAAATATGTCATCATCAAACTTATATGACGAAAAAATGTAATTGAGGCTTATCAAATGTATAAACTTTATTACTTATGGAAAAAGCCGCATGACTTTCAAATGTGCAAAAAAAAAATATATACATGTGAAATATATGAAGCATTTTCTCTGCAAATGGCAAGCATGTTTTGGGAACATTTTGGTGGTGTTAATGACACATGTGGAAAACATGGGACATTCACATGGAGGGATGATAAATAATACAAGTAAAAACACAAATACAAGCAAATATTTATAACTTGCATACAAACCGACATTTTAAATGTAAATGGACATCGTTTGTGCATTGTGAACATCTTGGTGAATGCAACCCTCCTAGGATAAGTGGTACAACTCGTGGATGGATGAACAAAATGGGTACACAGCACAGAAACATGCTGTGTTTGTGTCATCGGTCAGAAATCAGTGCCCTTATCCAACCCAAAAGCTGTGGATTCAAAGCGGTGATCACCGGACTTTAAACACACAGAGGGGAAAAAAACTGCAGACGTCAGGTTCCATCATTCCCCGTTCCAGCTTTCGGGAAACATTAAGGCCGGGCCATGTGAGGATGAATAATGCATCCCGTTTATGCTGCTCTGTCCAACACACGTTTAATGTTTGTCCTACATTTCGCCTGCAGTTATTGTCGCAGCAACGGAGAGAGAGGCCAAATTTGTGTGGTAGTTGTGTTGAATGTACCCGAGGGGAAACCCGGGCCGCCGCTGACTCGATGTCGGCACGGCACCAGATCTCACGATCTGAGGATCAGATTCACCGAGGGGTTGAAATCAGTGCAGACGGACCCGGGTCCTCTGTGACACCTTTGAACCGTTGCAGGAGGTTAACTCATTCTTATCAGCTCAGTGAAACCTCTTCACTCCCACCTTTCTCATGAGCGGCTGCTCACTGAACTGTTTTTATTTATTTATTTTCATCTTTTTTTTTTTCTTCTTGTTTTGGCCCCGGGCGGCCAGCAGCAGTCAGGAGTGTTTCAGCCGGCCACGTGCACCGGCTCAGTGGGCTGTAAGAAAGAGCCACAACAAGAGAATCCACGCCAACGTGTGTGTGTGTGTGTGCGCGCGCGTGTGTGTGTAAAATAATGCTTTCTGTGACTGACTACATGCTACTGTGACATTTTCAAATGCACTCTGAAGGGATGAGAGAAAGTGGACTGCTATTATAGGTTATTATATGTATTATAGGTTGCTTTTATAGGTTTTTATTTTAAAAATTACAGAGTTGGAAATCTTTCCATGGGCAGTGCATGATCTTTTCTGAAAACATGTTTTTTGTGTATTTTTTTTTAAATGGTAAAGCAAGGGATTTGTAATATACACGGTTGTTTTCTTCTTTATTAGTTGTTGATGGAAATCAAAACATCGCACAAAACTCTTAATTAATCCTCCCTCGTTTAGGTTCAGTTTTTAAAAGTGACGCTTCATAAACTTAATGGCCACTTTAGAAGCTGCACTTTGTGATGCCGTTGAAGTGTGTTGCATTATACAGAGAAATGATTCTATTATTAAAACCAACCCCTTTCGCTGATATAAATGGGATGGACAGCGCTGCGGCATTAGGGTGCATTAATTTTAGTTGTTGTATACCACTTACACACTGAGGGGTCAACGGGTTCCGACAGGAAGTAGCACGTCTCACAGATATGTCCCAGGTCAAAGGTCTGACACGGTGTTTTTAGTATTATTTTTTTTATCTTTCAGGGTGGATCACTGGAACAACGAGAAAGAGCGCCTGGTCTTCATCACGGAAAACTCGCTGCTGATCTTCAAATATGACTTTGTCATGTTTAAATGTGACCAGATCCATAGGATCCCGCTGAACTTCGTGGACCGGATCTCCCACGGCGCCTTCAGCTTCCCCAAGACCTCGCTTCTCAGGTACAGCCTCTCATTTCCTGCAGCTTTTCTCAGGTCAATGTCCGTGGTGGGAGATGATAACCTGGAAACATCTGACTAGACTTGGTAGCAGAGTCAATTTCACTGACAGTTGAACTTGGCAAAAAAAAGAAAAAGCCTGGCATTGGAGAAAGTCTCCCGTCTCATTTTGAGGCAGTTTTTCAGCGAGTCTGCTTAAGATTTTCTCTTTGTAGAGTTGCTAATTAAAAAGTGAAAGCCCTGCTCTGAGAATTACAAATATTAGCCCTAATTATCTGCTCCGTGCTCTAATTTGCTTCACAAAAAAGCAAAAAATTCCCAGTATATAAAAAAGCGTCATGAATATGCCTTGTCACATTTATTCTTTGGTATGTGAAGGTGCTCTTACTTTTAATTTTTATGTATTGAAAAGTATGACACAGACCTCATGCAACACACTTATTGATATATATATATATATATGTGCGTGCGTGTGTGATGAGAAATGCTACAGACGGACCCTTTTTAAAAGAAAATTAAATAGAATTTCAAAGATTGCGAGAATTATGAATGATTTACAAAAAAAGTATTCGCAGTGATTTGTAGGGTGGGTGAAAACAGTGACAGGAAACTGAGGGCAGCGATCACACGGCGTGCGCGTGGTGAGGATAGCGGAGATCATCCAGGGACACGAGGAACAGCAGAAGTGAACCGTGCATGGCAGCCAGACGAGTGTGCTGAAAGTTTTTTTTGGGGGGGGGGGGGGTGCAGAGCTGTCACGTGGAGCTGTCACTTAACTGATTAGTGGCAAAAATTAATGTAGTCCTTTCATCTGAACCTTTTTAAAGACGGCTCAGGGGATACCAAACCAACTAAAGCTAATTTGATGAATAAAACGTAACGTGCTGTGAAGAGCTTAGAGAGCGCAGCCTTTATTGGAGGCTTTATCTCTGCACATTACGTTCAATTATACATAAAACGCTTGTGAAAACCACCCGGGAGTCAAACAGCAAAAAGAAAACTGGTTTTCAAATGAGTGAAAAAACTGGAGCCTCAAACATTTTACAGTCTTCATCTTCCTCACCGCTCCCCCTCCCTCGTCCTCCTCACCGCTCCCTCAGGAAGTGTCTTCCTTTTTTTTTTTCCTCGTCTAGGTCATTCTGTCTTATTTCTGGCAGACGCTGATCAGTGAGTACACGGACGTATGGAAATGAATCCTCGGCCCGGCGCTGTTAAGCGTACACAAAAACTTTGTTTCCAAAAAATCCGAGGGAGCGGAAAGTGCTGAAAAGTCGCGCTGAGGAAAGGAGTCGATGTTACATGAATATTTCAAAATTACTTGTAGTTCTGTGGAGGACCGCAAGTGTCACAGAAATGGTAATAAACCATTTCATCAATTAATTACTAGTTGTACAATATAATTAGGCATTAATACGTTGGACTGCAAATCAATATACTGTATGTGTTTATTTATGTCTCTATGGACTAAGGTTAACATCTAACCACATATCATTTTAATGCTCTATAATAACAAACTATATTTTAAGTTCTAATCTAAGAATAAATACAAATTTAAGTTTTTATTTTTTAAGAATATTTCAGAAACATTTAAAGACATTTTTATTTAGATTTATTTATTCATATACTTTTCAATAATATGAATATTGGAAATAAACGCAACTAAACACATCCTAGTTTTTTTATATGAATGAAGAAATCTTTCATATCTATATATATATATATATATATTTCCCCCACATCAAGTATAATTCATCTTCTTTTTTGAATCCGTCACAGTTTTCTTTGTTTTATTGTTGTTGACGTTGAGTGGTGTGAAGCGTCCCGGCAGCTGCTGTTGTGTGTGTCTGCTGACAGTTGTCGTCTGACCACTTGATGTCAGTGTGCACCCTCGGTAGAGGAAGGTTCAAGGCAGCGGCACGTCACGTCACATCTCCTCGTCTGTTTGATGCTGTCATGGCTCATTCTTCTGAATCTCTGCCGCTGTCAAGGCTGCAAAAAACGCACACACACAACCACACACACACACACACACACACTCTTTTACTGCAGAATAAGAATCACATGGAGACTGTTAATTCGAGTCATGTGACGCACAAATGTTCTCATATATATCGTCTCCACAATTTAGTACTGGTAGATGTTTGATTTGAGTGATTTGCAGTGATTTCTCAGATGCCTGTGTGTTTAAAAAAACAATTAGCGTAGTCTATCGGAGGTAGACTAAACGCACTTTCTTGCACGTCTGACCCCGAGCGTCACGCTTGCCGTCGGTACGCTCTTCAATGATGATGCCGGTGGAAGGTGTTTGGGGAGTGTCAGTATTTTTAAGTCCCAATGAGTTTGTTTTCATCGCTCGTTCTCTCGGTAGAAGGAAGAAAAACACGAAATATTGGACATCTGTGGGGAAAGCTGTGTTTTAAGAGCCTTCTTTCCAAACTGTCTAGACAAACTAATTACCCAGAACATCATCTAAGTGTTTTATTCTTGTCTGAAGGAGTTTGGGTGTGGAGGCTTAAATAAGTCCCACTAGAGGTTGCTTCAGAAACTGTTGTAAAATATATATTACAATAATATTTATGAAGGTTGGAAATCTCAGCACTGCTCTCCTCGGTTTCTCATTTGATCAGATATGGATGTATGTGTTATCAATATAAGGCCTCAGAGGGAAATTTGCTTTATTTAGCCTCCACCATCAACTGCTCGACACAGTTTAATTAACTTGAATTATTTCCTGACTCTAAGTTGTTTTATAAGGGGCACGCATAATCCGTAGATGGAAGTTTCTCGCACTCTTTGACTCCCCTGACCACACCTGCTCAGAGCGGAGCAGATAACCAGATGGAACAGCAGAGGGCAGTCTGAAGCTGAAGCGCCATGACATCTCTGCAGATGATCACTCACTCACTCACAGCTGTTGTAATGTGAGGCAAGAGGGCTTAAATGCAGATATCTGTGTTTAAGATGTGAAGAAAGCATTTACTCAGCACACACACACACACACACACAAACACGCACATACCGTCAATTGTCTTTCAAAATAAAATAAAAAAAAAATCTCAGGCTGCTTGGAGCTTCTGACTTACATTTAAAAAATGCCCTAAAATCCCAGCTGTATGTTATAAGAGCATTAAATACTTCCAGTGGATGAAGCCGATTTAAATAAATGTAACAAAAGCATTTAAATAAATCTGTGCAGGAAAGCAGAAGAAAACTGTGAATACCTGAGCTTTGGTTTCACAGGCAAGGATTATGTTTATGATATCTTGGAATCATTGGCCATAGTTAATATGGATTTCAGACTTAAGTAAGTTATATGTGTATATATATATGTGTCTGACAGAAAATAAGGTTGTGTAACTCCTTTAAATGAGAACTGACACTCCCGTTTTCATTCTACAGAATCAAACGATGTTCACTCGCCTCTCATTGAAAACCGAGAGATGTTGACTCATCGTGTTTAATTATGACTTAAGTGGGTGAGGCTAAACTTTTAGATAACTGTCCTGCTCTGCAGTCACATGATAATTAGTTATTGGAAAAAACTTTTCTGAGCTCCAAGTTCCCTTTTTCAAATTATAAAAGCAACCTTTGGATACTCATCGATGAAAGTCATCTTTAATGTCAAAGCGATCCGATTTTTACAAAATGAGCAAAGTCAAATATGAATATTAAAA
The DNA here is from genome assembly GCA_016785305.1 of Colistium nudipinnis. Taxonomy (NCBI): domain Eukaryota; kingdom Metazoa; phylum Chordata; class Actinopteri; order Pleuronectiformes; family Rhombosoleidae; genus Colistium; species Colistium nudipinnis. The sequence continues at coordinate 1,185,735 of JAFBJU010000473.1, forward strand.
ACACGATTAATTTGGTTTAAGACTTAAAATCTTGATATGAGTGATTTGGCTGTCAAGGCTATATCGTAACTTTGGCATCTATTAATTATGCGTAGTTTATATATAACCTTTTGCTGATTATGCCATGTATTTCAGGAGGGACATCTGGAAAAGTTGTTGTTGCCACGGTAACAAGTCTCGAAGAACCAAACAAACAACAAACCACACGTTGTCCTCCTTGGCATTTTAACACTGTGGACACGGTCTGCATGTAACGTAGTTAATACCATTAGACACCCGGTACTTTCGACTACATTCTTATACAGAGAATCCATAAAACCTTTATTTTTTATTATTCTATGATTAATTCTAGACATATATATATATATATAAGTCTTTATCAAATATTATTTCCAGATATTGTACTCTGTACCTGTAGCTTGAGTCCTACAACCAAACAGAATAAGAAAAAAAAAAAAGCCAAGCCTCTCACATCTCCAAAAACAAAGCATAGATGAAGGAGAGTGGCGTCTGCTCCCAGGACTCTCGGTATAAATGAATAAACACCTGAGGATTTCACAATGTTTTCGGGCATGCTGCTGTAAACTCAGACACCTTGGGAGCAGCTTTCAGCTCCTTTTTTTTTTCCAAGGTGGAAGTTTCTCCACAGCCTGCAGCTATGATATCACAGCTTTTGCATCATGACATTACTGCACCGTTGCTGTATGTTTTTCCCTTTTTTTTCATGGCTTTGGAGGCTTGTATCAGCAGCTTTAACATTTAAGCTCATTTTTTATTACATTTTTATTTTTTTAAACTTGAATATTACATTAAAAATAATGTGCATAAAGGATACACTCAGAATGATTTGTTTTTTTCCTTTGTTTATGCAGCCAAGGCTCCACCCTTTTTCTTTTCTTTTTTTCTATTAGTCCTTTCACACTTTTAATGAGAGCCTTGTTGGATGGATACACGTATGGATGGCTGACAAACCTGCAGGCTCTTCTTGAGCAATCTCAGCACATTTGTTTGTTCTCTCTTCTTAGACAATGTGGGACACTTGCCATGACAACTGCAGCTGGGCTCGATATTTATCTTGTGTGTTGACTTTTTGAGTCTGAAGTGCTCGAAGGCCCCCGGAGAGTGATTTTTATTTATTTATTCATTTTGTTGTCACTTGGCCCGAAGCTAAGAATACAGTGTTGCTCTCGTGTGTGTGTGTGTGTGTGTGTGTGTGTGTGTGTGTGTGTGTGTGTGTGTGTGTGTGTGTGTGGACACTTTGGATTAAGGCTGTAAAGGTGTTTTTTTTTTTCTCTCTTCTTTTTTTTCTCCCTCGTAAATGTCCTTTGACACAGACGCTGTGAAACTGTTGAAACGATGAATGACATAACTCGGGTGTAGGGCCGCTTTTCAGCGCGTCTGTGTTTTTTTTTTTTTTTTTTTTTTTACGCGACTGTGTGGAAGTGAGGCGCAGTGAAAGTACAAACCCCAACTCTGCCACATAAACACGGTGAAGACTTCCAAGGCCTCTGGGCTGGAAGGCCCAGCCCTGCCGTGCCTGTTTGGGCCGGTCCCGCTCCCCGTGATAGCTTACCTCTGGAATTTGCCAAAGCTTTTTTATATCCCCATTTATACAAGGCCAATAGCTGTGTGCACTCACAAAGGACAATGTGTACAAACGTAACCCCACCATCCTCACTGAAATATAATCAGTCTTTTTACCCTGGGCTTTGCTTTTGTTCCTATATATTCTTTTTTTTCTCTCTCTCTCTCTCTCCGTCCTTTTTTTTCTGCACACACACACACACACAACGCTCAGTGTGGAGGAGGCACAACATGTTCAGCAGCAATATTGTCATTTTTTTTTTTCTTAAATGTGCTTGTGTAAACAGGGCGAGATGACTGCCTTACGATGCGGCCCCTCCCTGCAACTGTGACATATCAATGGTTGTGCCGCTATTGTTTAGCCTCAGGTGTTTAATTCTGGTTGGCAGGAAGTGCTGTTGCACAAGGTATGTGGTAAACTGAGCACCTCAGTGTGACAGATCATTAAGGATATATATCGCGGCTCTGTTGGGAAATGACCCGCATCCCGATTGATTTATCTCACCCTTCCTGATCAGTGCTGTCTTCTTTTTTTTTTTTCTTTTTTTTCAATGCACAAGAGCAGGTACTTGACAGATCAAACGTTGCTCAGTTATCTTTTTTTTTTGTTTGTTTTTAATGACTGAACTGAAACAATGACAATTTACTGCCATGACTAGCCTACACTTTATGAGCACAGGTTGCACAACTTGATCGTTTTGAAACTTTATTGAGTATTGATTCTTAAATGAACCAAACAATTTGTTTATCGACACATTTAGTGCAAAGGTTACACAGACTGTCAATGTAAAAAAAAAAAAAAAGATGCATTTACAGGTGTACATTCCATAACATACAGCACAGATTCTTAATGCACAGCGCAGATGATGAAACTCTGACGTTTGTGTGGATGTTGCCATGTGGGCTTTTATCTTCCCCCCCCTCCCCCCAATATTTTCTTAGTTTCTTCAGAAAATACCATGTTCTCCAAGTGAGAAACTAAAAACAAACAAACCACCAAATATGGAGTGAGTGCAAATCAGTGCACCACACAGGGACAATCATAATTTCTCCCTGACACTAAGTGTGTCTCTTCTGTATTAATTAAACGGCTGTCACAGTTTTCAGTCAGTGTTGTTCTACGATGAGTCGAATTACTGTATGTCAAACCGGCAACTCAGGTTTTTCCAGGCTACAGTTCTAAGTCGGGATTCATCCAGTAGTTGTTTACCTGCTTTGTGGAACAGGTGAATTCTCGGCTCCATAGATGAATCGTTTATTTCGTTTTCTTTCTACGGGATGGATCTTCATAGCTGCGCCACACGTATAAATGTATATATATATTCCGTCATCTCATAATTCACAATTCTAGTGCCATCATAGCTCAGGTTACTCTGAATATTCTTGATATTATGATTTGAAACAAAAAAAAAGGAAGTTTTTGACCCTGCACTTGTTGTGCAGCAACACAGACACAGTATTGCACGACAGGTCTTACAGGTTTGAGAGACCTGGTTCAGATTCAATGGACAAACAGTAAATAGTGGATTTGTAAAGCTCGTCGCAGAACGAGGAACAACACCAGCATGGGTTCATTGATTGATCTGCCGTCGTTTGAAGGTCTGTTTGCTCCCAGTCTTCTGAGGTTTCATTAGGCCGAGCGAAGATATGACTCCGGGGCATTCTTCATTAAAACCTTCCGTATTGACTTTAAATGACTAAAGAAGGAACAGCAGAAGAAAGAGAATATGATGAACACACAGTAGATTACCTCTAAGCCTGGTAAACATGAGATTGGCTTCACATTAAGTATTTGCCCTGAGGACAGATTAGTGCCATTCTTTTTTTTCCTTATTCTAACATTGTTACCATGGTGCCAACATGGTCTGGTAATTCCCCTATAGGGAAATAACATGAAATAAATATAATGGTGCATGCACAGGTTAGTAATTTCATATTGAGGGGGAGGGGGTAGCAAAACATTTCTGTGGGTGCACACAAATCTTTGCTGTGCTGGAAAACTGTAATTAGATTAATACTACTTAAAGTCGTGAAAGGATTTCAGCTGGGAGATGACACATAACACGGCTCAAACAGAAGGTCTGACTCTCTGCCCTTGTAATGAGTCAATCTAACCAATGACTCTGTCTCAATGTATTATTATTATTATTATTATTATTATTATTATTATTATTATTATTATTATTATTATTATTATTATTACTATTATTATTATTATTATTATTATTATTATTATTATTGTTATTGTTATTGTTATTTTCAATTGCAAAAAGAAGTATGCTGCATAATCATCACTTAAAAAGCAGTAATTATTCATTGGAGAAAGTATTTATATTCCACTCTGCAGCTCATTTTCAATGTAAAAAAACAAACAAAACAAAAGTAGAAAGTGATGTGATGACAGTAGCTGAAGTTTCTGACACACGTGTTGTGATGTGTTCAGGAGAGACGGGGAGGGCGTGCGAGTCTTCTGGGACCGGCTCAGAGAGCCCTCGTTCACCTCCAGGTGGAACCCCTTTGCCACCGACTTCCCTTTCATCACCTTCACCCACCACCCGGTGAGCAACATCAGTGCCACGTTCGCCGCGCTCAGCGACGTAAGTTAAAACGCACACAGTTCATCATGTATCACAAGAAAAAAAAAAAAGACTTTTGACTTTAAAGATAGACTATAAAATATTTTGTTATTAAACGGTAAAATAATGTCCCGATTAAGTCTAAAAATAACATCAAACTGCAGACTTGCATAGATTAACCCGTCTTTGTCGTCATATGGTAAAAATACCATCTTGATGACATCATCATGTCATTATGTTCTTATTACACTGTAAAAAAAGAAAAGAAATCGAGTTAACCTTGCCTCATTTGATTATATACAACAGGGTGTGGATGGCATTTTTAGCTTTTGACTATTTTGTGTTTCATAAGAAAAGGTCATGTGTAAGTATTGTGTTTCCAAAGTTGTGGAGAAATTTCCACATCGGCTCATGATTGTGTTCACGAGCAGTTACAACAGTTCACTCAGCACAAAGAAACACAAAAAGACGTGAGTCATCTTATAGTCAGCGGTGACATTTCAACATCATCAACACCATCACACAGTTTGTTGCACAATGTGTCCAACTTGGTTCCAGCTTTGTTTCTGCTCATGCACACTTATTACACATCACACATTACACACGCATTACACACAACTGGCAGCTGGTGTTCACAGACCTGGAAGAACATTCAACAAGAATGCAACACTAGCTCATCTTAATTAGGACATTTCGAAATGTGCCCTGTTGGGATATTGTCAGCGTAGGTGGCTGCTAACATGTGTTTGACCTTTGACCCCTGCCTCTTTTCCCGCTAGATTTTTGATCCACTCTGGCCGAATCTTCTTATTTTGACCAGAGCAGTGTATCTCATCTCTGAGTATGAAAACCGTTAAAGTCAGTTTGCACTGGTGAAATCCAAATACTTCACAGGTGCCATGAAAGCAATGCTTCTAATATAATAATGAATTCTAATTATATAGTTATAATTTACACAAGTTGTGGTTGACGCTGAAACAGCTGGAAAAGATAAATAAGACATGGATTTTACACTTGTTTGAGTTGCAGTGATTTTCCTGGGTTAAATCTGGGTCAGTTAATATTAAACAAGATTAGCAATGTTTTTAACTTGTATTTGGTCAGATTATTTATTTTGGAAAAAAATGAAAACACATATGCATTTAGCTCCAAAGAATATGCCCTTTTAGTCGTCACCTTCTGTAGAAACTCACGCACAGTGTGTGAACCAAACTCAGACAACAAGCTGCAAACAGGAAGTGCCTGTGTCAACGACGTGTCGTCTCGCCTTCAGATCCACAGCTTTCGTATCCAGCTCAAAGACGCAGCGCTGAGGCTCCACGCCTTGAAGCCGGTTCCCGGGAAGGCCAACGGCGTCCTGGTCCTGAACCAGCCCCTGCTCATCGAGGCCTACGTGGGCCTCATGTCTTTCCTGGGAAACCAGAACAAACTGGGTTACTGCATGGCTCGAGGAAACCTGGGCTTCTGAACCCTTCAAAACCTTAAAACAGGAGTTTGATGGTTGCTTTCGAATTCTCGATGATTGAGAGTTTGCAGTTTTTTGAAGGATTGACCAAAAGATTTATTTCCTTTTTTTTTTTGTTTGTTTATATATTCAGGCTGACTTTCGTTTCACGTTTAAACCTGGATTCTCGGTGATGAGGTGTGTGAGGTTTAAACAGCCGTGTGCTCCCCCCCCCCAACCCCGCTGCTTATTACTAGTGTGTGGTGTCTTTTTGTATTCAGAAATATCCACATTTCAACAGCGCTCTTCTCTGGATGACGGATCTCCCGCTGCTCTCAGGCAGCTTTGTATTTGCTCCTCAGTGATATGATAATTCAACTCTTGCCATGGGACGCCTTTCTTCCTCCTCCTCCTCCTCCTCCTCCTTCCCCCAGTTCCCCTGTTTAAAAAGCCTCATTCCCATGCCATCATTCAGCTCCTTAGAGATTCACTGGAGCATGGGGGGGGGGCACAGTTGTCAGTTTATCATTTGTCGTGTGTGTGTGTGTGTGTGTGTGTGTGTTTCTTTTCTTTTTTTTTACAGTGCATACAGGGCTGGAATTTCCCCCCTTTTGATTTGTGTGTTTACGGCGTGTCGTTCCGCCTTGTTTGGTATCATCTGTTTGTCTTGTAAAGCCTGTGACAGACGTGAGAGTATAAGATGACATTTTTGTTATCTTTCCCTTATAATATGATAAAAAAAAGGAATATACTGTGGGGGGGGTTTTGCACTGTTTTTGCTTTGTGCGCCTTGTGTGTGAATTTTATCTCAGAAATAACCTCTTTTATCACATATTTAAATGGATTGCATTGGAATATACGATTCCATTCCTGGTTGACTCTGTTCTACCTGTACTTGCAGCAGCTTCTTGTGTTGCGGTGATTTCATTTTGGAGAAGCCAGAGTTGGCATTAGTAGTAATTGAATACAGTTCTGGCCGACCTGTAGGAGAGTGAACGGTGAACAATGATGTTGATGGCCACGGGATAAAGTTACGACCAGTAGACGCACTTAATGCTGCATCATTTATCAACCCAGGAGGAGTGCAAGTGTCGGCAGATTAACAATGTAAATCCTCTGTCCTGCACCTCTCGCAGATTATTGCTGGGTGCCTAAAAATGTCAAATCTCATGTTTAATGTGACAATTCTAGTAAATTCACTCAATTACTTCTTACCATATTTGTCTTCTGGCTACTGTTTGTTGTCCATGACCACATCGTCAAGTCGTCTCATCCCCTGAATTAAATATGTAAGTATACACCATATTCTTTTTTTATTTTATATAAAGATGGTTTCTTTCTTTAGTGCAGTTATCTTATCACAGTAATATATTCATCTTCTTTTCTTTCTTTTTTTTGTCTCCAGTGCACGTTGGCAGCGGCGCCTGTTCCTGGGATTTTTTCTTTTTTCCGTTTAATAGAGGTGTCGGCCATCTTTATTCAATGGCTGTGTAGAGTGAAGAGAATAATGGGAAATCTTATCTCCAGCTCAGATATAAGTTGCAAAAACGGGTCATTAATAAATGTTTATAGGCAAGATGGCTATTTGTGGAAAAATGCTAACATTCCATAGTACGAAATATTTTTTTATTTAATTTAAATCTTAGTAAATGGAAACCACTAAATTGAACAAATTGCCGACGTTTCCTGAGTGACACAAGTCAACGCAGACAAAACTAATCCTTTCTATTTGGTCTCTTTGGGCAATTGTCAGGAAACTGGATTGAATTTGCCCCCCGAGAAGATTGTCCCAGGTATACATGCAGCTGTTATTTCCGCATACGTAAAGTATATGGTTAAGTTCAGCACCTTTGGTATCACGTATCACCACCTGAGGGTTCCGGGGGGGGGGTTAACGCGTTTCCTCCCAGATAGAGGACGTGTCTCTCATCCGGGGATCAAGCGCTGCTCTGGCCTGGAGCGGAGGACCCCGTCCATATTTCTGCTCCTCCGGTTGTAAAAAGATTGTTCAGAGAACAGGATTAAGTGCCAGAAAAAAAATGCGTGTTGGCCAAGTGACTTCGCTCAGTGCAACAGACTTTTTTTTGGTTTGTTTGTTTGTTTTTGGGGCTGATTCCCAGTGGAGACATTCCTTGAACAATGTCCAACAATTTCTATTTTATTTGTTTTTGGTTTCCATGGATGACACTTGTGGCTGTAATCATTTTTTATTCTTTAATTGATTCGACTTTATCTTAGCTGGAGGTAACACTGAACAATGAAGGCCTTACAGGCCGCCGTGTCACGAATAATTTGGAATAATGAAGGACCTTCTCAGATAATAATAATAATAAGGTAATAAGGCCCCTGACGAGTTATGTCACGTTTGAGTCGAGTTTTTTTTTGTTTTCTTAAATCTCTCCCTCTCTCTCTCTCTCTCTCTCTCTCTATCTCTCTATTTTTGTAACTGTTGAGAAGGTGTAGAAGGTGGAGATGTGATGGGACTTGCTCTTATTGCCGGGACGCGGGGATAAATATGGGCCGGCGTGTGTGCAGCAGACAGGAGGGAGTGTTGCCGTGTTGTTGTGTTTTCAGCCACCTCTGTCCTCGGATGCTCCTTCTTTGCATTAGAGATCATTATGTTTTTTTACCCCTCGGGCTACTACATCTGAATTAAGGCTCTGATTAGCTCTCAGGAATGCATGAACACTCTGTACAGCGCTCGAATCCTGCCACTTCAATGCACAGGACCAACTCTCTGATACATTGCAGTCTATAATTGAATAATAATACAATTGAAACTATAAAACGTTAAGCTTTTGTTTTTATTCGAAGAAACTACCATGATTAATCTTTAACTTAATATAAAAATGATATGGGAAAGTAGCTTGACTTCCTGAATGGATCCACATCTGAATTTGGCTCCATGGATAAACTTCCCCTTCACTTCTGGTTTGGTGTTTCCCATCTTCCATCTCCCAACCAGGATCCAGTGTGTTAGAGATTAAAGAGCTGCCGGGTTTTTCTTTTTTTTCTTTCGGAGAACAGTGAAAGTGAGCCAGTGATTGATTATGTTCATTCTGATCAGTGCAGCTTTGAGTTTATGATTAATGATCATTTGATTTAAAAGTATACAAGTGTGACTCCAACTCACAGTCTAAGATCTATTCAGCAAGTCCTATTTCCAAATTATGGCTAAAATGAACAAATGACTTTAGTTTACTTTAAGTTGTGTATTTAGTTGTGTAGCTGTGATACAGTGCAGTGTGTATCACTTCTTAGTGAAAGAGAAGCACATGGACTCGCAAGATAAATGACTTTCAAAAGCTAATGATTGCATTCCTGTGTGGAAAGGTAAGTTTGTGCCCCGGGCTAGATAATATGGCATGTTTTTCACTCCCAATTATTTTCCTCCAGTCGATCATCAAACCGCTGCTTGGTTAGCGCTTTAGACGCTGAATAAAAGTCCTGTTTAGTTACACAGTTTAACAGGCCCCGAAAGAGAAGAATCCTGTTCGCAAATTTGTTCAGTCTTGGTTGTATAGACCGTTTATTCTCACAAAGCATGATGTTTATAAAGGAAACTCTTTAAATTAGTCATGAGCAAACAAGCTCATTAAAGCGAGACCTGGAGGGGAAGGTGACTTGAAGTGGTTTGGTTGTAGGTCAAGGTCGCCGAAGGTCACGGCGGAAGTCTCCGTGTCTGCCTTGACAGGTCCAAGTGGTTATTTAGTCTGATGGCAAAGCTGGAGGATTTTCCCCCACTGCCCCAAAGTGGAATGTGATCAGGGGAGAAGTGAGAGGTTTAAAAACTGGCCATCAGTGCCGGTGACCCCGTGTGGCCCCCCGGCCTGCGACGCTCGGGGTGCGTAACACAAGACGCACTCTGCGATCCTGGTGTGGCACGTAGTCTTCTCATCTCTCTGAAATACCTTCAGAAACCCCCCCCCCCCTCATCGATATGCCAGCCTGGATATACCCGGCTTCCTTTTTCACAGCTCACGCAAAGCCTCCAGTCCCCCCCATTTTCCTTTCTCTTGACATGTGTGCGGCTTGTTTGTGTGGTAAACATGTTACACCTGTCAGAGGAATGCCGGTTGCTAACGGGCCAAGTCCAACAGCATTTACTCTATTCGGTGGCACTTTCCCCTTCTTCCTCTCGCCTCTTCCATCTGTTGCCCTCGCAACAGTGAACACAGTAAGTGTGAAGGGGTGAATGTGTGAGGGAGCGTGTGTGTGCTGGATGGGTAGGTGCAGGCCAGCACGCGTGCACAGGGGGCCACTGGGTTGTTGTCTGGTTTGCTGTTATGTGATGGAGAGGCTGTTTTTATTTATGCCCCCCTCAGCTGTCACTGTTGTGTCTGGAGTGTGTTCACTGAACTCTACGGGACACTTGGAAATCTGTCAAGTCCACTAACCCTCCCAGATACGCCGAATGCTGCAGCCCGGAACACACCCAGGATTCTTGTTACCATAACAAAAGCTGAGATGGACATTCAAGACATTTACAACCTTTATCTGGCTCTCTGTCCTCTGTGTATTTGTGCACAGAGCAGCAGAAAAACAGAATGTGTTACAATTATTTTTATTTAATCAATATATGTGGAATCATAACTGGACTTTCTTTTAAAAGCTGGTATATATATATATATAATTCATATTTATTAATTGTACATCATTAATATATTATTGTGATGTGATTAAATATTCACGATTTGTCACATATATCAATACTTGCCTCGAGCAGCATTAAAACATATTCTGACCCATTTCAGAGTGAAATCTTTTGATTTCGCGAGTACCTGAGGAAGCGCTGACGTCACGGCTAAGCTTCGCACATGCGCATTAGGTTTCCAGTGAGTCGAGTAGCCACGCGCAAATTAGGAGACCTGGAGTGAGTACTTCGGCGTTTTAGCTCCGTTTTTACCCGTTTTTGTGCGTGTAGCTTGCATTAAAAACAATGTGTTGTAAACGCCAAACTTTCTATACGCAGAAATAAAACATTCCTGTCCTTGGGTTCTCTCTAAAAGCCGTGACGAGCGCTGCAGGCTGCTAACAGGCTACTAACGGCTACTACGTGATTTGGATGAGATGGTACGACAAATCAGTTATTGCACAACACGATTCTATTTACAGTTCCACCTGCTCAGTTTAAATGTCAAATTTTCCATTCACCGGGCCAAGTAATGTTTTGTTTTTATTATGCTGCCATCGTATTTACAATATTACTGTGGACGCAGCTGGACCGTATAAACAATCAGTGACGTAGGAGGTCGAGGGGCGAGAGCGCAAATAGTCTCAAATAGCGTTTATTTCATCGCATTATTCTTTAATGATCGAGATTAACGCGTTAACCCTGATGTATTTATAAACAGTTTTCTAACTAAGCATAATTCAATAATTGCACAACAATTAAGAGTTAACTGGTCTACTTTATTTTACAGATTTCCCTCTGATGAGTGAGACCATGTTTCCTTTGAATCCTTCATGCACCGGTATGTAAATGTAATTTAGATCGAGGCTCTGCGTTAATTCTGATGATGTAGTTTTATTTTACTAGTATTTACTAGAAATAAATGTATTTAAAGTAAAAGTAAGCAATCGCCCCTGTCATGGTTTAAATATATTTAATTGTTGGATGAATGTGATGGAAATATTCAGGAGCAGTGACGTGTTGGTTTATAAGATTTTGAAGTAATTAAAAGATAAAACAGTTTTCAGTGTTGTTGCTAAGCTGAGAAAACTAACAAGATATAACACTAGTTATGCCACGTGACTCACAGTAAAAGAAAGTGCCAAAGACTATAATGTACTATATGATATAATATATATATTTTTTTACGTATAAAACAAATTAATTGCTTTTTATAATTATTAGTCAGAGTTGTGTGTCAGTATGAGTATATCATAAATGTCAAGCATAAAGTAAAAGTTTGCAGAGTGTGCTGCTGTTCCAGTCTGTACATGCAGGTTGTGCAACCTATGATAGAAGAAAAAAAAAATCACCACACTGGCATAGGTTTAAACATTATTGGAGCATTATTCACGGGTGTGACGTTGACATGTTCTCTGCCATATCTCCCTTGTCAGAATCTACATGTATGAGTGAATCTGTGTTGTCGTGTCAGTCATTCAGCTTCTTGTTTGAGGATGATTCCATTAGACTCTGGGCAGATGCTGGAAGCACTGATGACAAGCTGCTGGAAAAGACACACACACACACACACACCTCCCAGCTGTCTTGTCTGCAATCTCATGCTCATGATAAATATTGTATTACTACAGAAGAACAATATTATGATTGATTGATTGGTTCACACGGGTTTGTCATTTATCTTTCATGTTGAATAAAAATGTTGTGAATGTTTTTAATTCTAATTTTCTCTTTCCTGCCAACAGGGGGAAACAGCTGTCTGCCTTCCTCTGCATGCGACGGTATAGGCAGCCATAGGAGATCCCCTACTCCATGGATATGTTTGGATGCCACAAAGTTTTAAAAGGTATAAAAAGTTTTTTCAGTATTATTTATTTTATGGTTCTGTCTTTTTAATATAAGCGAACCCTGTGCTCAATGGGCCTTGGTTTTTTTTTTTAAAGAAATGAGGCCTGTCAGATACTATGCAGAACACAATGATGTGCAGCCAAACTTGATTCAAACCACAGGCCTTCTTTGTTAGTGATAGTGGGGAGTCCAGCTTTTCCAAAGATGTCAAACATATTTTGAATCAAAAAAGGTTATAAATGAACTGATCTTGTTATCTTATAAAATACCACCAAAAGGTTTATCCAGTAGCAAAAATGATCTCCACCATGACTAGCTTTTTTTTTGTTCTTTTGACCATTTTCAAGATGCATTAAATAAAAAATAATAATCAAAACACCACCCCAGAGTCCACCCATGTGAAAACATACCACACAGGAGCCATATGTCAAAATAGTGTTATTATCTTTTAAGAATGTTAATCACACTGGTCTGAGCGTCGGCCATCTCTGCCTCCAGGGCCCGTTTCCTCAGCAGAGTGTTGCAGTTTATGTGAGTGGGGTTAAATGTCAGTGTGAGCCCTGGTTAAAGACAAGCCTCCTTTTAAATGTCCCCCAGCCTGACCTCCGGCTCAGGAGGGAGGAATGCGATGGCCTGACGCTGAGCGAGTGGCCTCGGCCCTCTCCGGTCCCTGGGAGCCCCCCACCTCCTCCTCCCAGTGTCCCCAGCAACCTCCTCAGAGTTTGCAAATACAGTACGTCTGTGATATGGCTGGCATGTCCTACGCAGATGTCCCAGTGGTGGGAGATAAATTTGAGAGCAAGGAGATGTCAGGCTGGCAACAGCTGTGGGCTTCAGTTTCACCAGATGTCTGCGGTGGCTAACCTTCAGCAGACATGTGCGGACCCCCCCACCCTCCCCCTTCCTGCGCCGCACTTTAACATGCACAGTAAATATTTTCACAACACGAAACTCATAGGAGGCGCAAACCAGAATGTGTTTGTCGAGGCCTCACGTGGACAAAGCCATCCTGGGATACATGCCGATGTCCTTCACCGACAACCGCTAGTGGACAAAGTCGCCGGACCACAGTGTGGACATACTTTAACTTCACAAATTACAGGCAAAAACATTTGAAACGGCTGACACCTGACATGAATGTGCCTCAAATGACGGTGTGAAAACAACTAACTTTACTGTGAACACCAAAGACTAAGAGGAGTAAATCTGCAACTGTTCACCGCTTTTTTTTTTTTTTTTGCTGCTCCCGATTGGTTGAGGAAATGCTCCTATAATAAGCCTTCTCTTAACGTAGAACGGCGTCTTTCAGAATATTTAATCTCTACAATGAGATACATATTACATTTGCAGCTGGCAAAGGTGGAGCTATTTTTTACTTCATTTGAATTGTATTCTGCAAAGTTTAATCTATTACCATGCATCAAAATTGGTTTATTGGTTGTATTTTTAACTTTACAATGCTGTTAACTTGGCCTTGGGTACATTAGGCCCTATTTGAATATGAAGTTATACAACTGTAATAATAATAGTTTTGTATCAATAATCTGAAGTTCAAAGGACAACATTCATCTTTGAAATGTAAAGAAGGATAAAGTACATATAAAATAGAATTATGCAATGAACTGAGACTCTACTTGGTTGCCTTCCATCAGTGCGGTCCGTGGTGACGGCTGCGATGTCTGCGACTGGACTGGGTTTACATTTCCCCAGGCCTCGGGCGGCCACAAGGTGCCGCCGACATGGCCGAGGCATTTCCTGTTGTGTGTGTGTGTGTGTGTGTGTGTCCACGTCTGCCGGGGCAGATTGCTCGCAGTCTCCCTGGTCAGCGCCCGGCGCGAGCTGAGCCCGGCCCGCCACGACTTACGTTACATCCCCGCGCTTCCTGGCATCGCTGGAATCCATTCAAGCCCTTTTAAAATTGTTTTGATAAGTGGGATAGTGTGGTGTTTTGAAAAGGCCTCACATGGTGAAAGACAAGCTTCTTTCCTTTGTACGATGACTCTCTGTGACTAAGACAGACAGAAGCAGGAGAGTTGGGATGACGTGTGTGCGTGTGTGTGTGTGTGTGCGTGCGTGCTGCATTTTATGGCCGTGCCTTCACAGAATCGCCTTACAGTAAGTTTGGCACTTGAACTATTTGTCCAAGTTCACTCCACAGTTGATCTCTTTTCCATGCCACACTATCAGCACAGTCCACCTGAGGGTGTTGGTGCAACCTGCTTGTTGAAATGTGTGTGTGTGTGCGTTTGTGTGTGTGTGACAGGAGTGTTGCAACTGAGCACGCTTACTTGGCCGTGGCGGGATGGGGTGCGGCAGAAAAAAGGAGTAATTTGGCATCTGCAGGTTATTTGGAAAAGTTGGCAGGTTCATCACATTTTCCACCCCTCTATTATACCCTGAACAAAAAAAAAAAACCAAGGGGGGAATGGTGGGTGTTTAATCCCAACAATGCATATCAACGCTGCACCCACAAAAAAAGCACAGGACGTTTGTTCAAACTGAACCTCAGCAAGGTGTGTTTGCTTTAAGAGTGAAAACGCAGTGATTTGTCATCAGGTAGGGCGAGAGGTGCACACGGGTATATGTGGGATCACCCAAACTTAGCTCAATGTATGTATGCATGCGAGCGTCTGTCAGGATTATACATATTTCGAATGCCTTATGCACCTTATGCAAATCCTAAAGGTCTGCCGTGCTGTAGGAGCCGAGTGAGGAAAGACTTGAGAGATCCACGGGGACCCTGAGGCTCCACAAAACCTGTCCGGCAGCCTTCTCAGCCAGCCCGCTGCAGTCCTAAGAACGGATTTGTTTTTTCAGACCTGTTATTTTCCTGCTTGGTTAATAAGGACTTGTGGTACAACAAAGCCCAAAAGAAAAAAACACACACACACACACACAGAAGACAACTTCAGTGTCACACAGGCGGAGCAGCGCATTCAGGCCAAAATACTCCTCCTCCTTATTCCCGTCAACACTGATACGTCATGCTTTTGTCCTGACTTAGTGTAATTTCCACTTATTATTTTTTGGTAATAAAGGATCCCATATGTGATGAACATTTTCCCAGGAATATCTGTCGGTGAATTGATGGTGAAGGATTTAAGTGACATTTGGTTCATGCGCCAGTGTTTTTGTTTTTTTCCTGATCTTACTTGTTTTCCCGCAATTATCAGTGAATAACCTCACTGATTCATCAAAATGTCTTTTACAGTATGACGTTTATCCTTTTCACAGGTTCATAGGAATTCATAGTGTTTTTTTTTTTTTTTTTTTTTTTTTTCCCGTTCTTGGTTGGACAGGTTGTTTTCTTTGTTGGAGCAGATCATCGTAGAAGGAGCAGGTAGAGCGTCTCTGCTTTGCTGATTCCCGTTCTTGGTTGGACAGGTTGTTTTCTTTGTTGGAGCAGATCATCGTAGAAGGAGCAGGTAGAGCGTCTCTGCTTTGCTGAGGGACCTCTTTGGGACAGGTGATGGGACACGGATCTGAACCGGAAGCTGCAGAGCGGGGGACTCAAGTTAAAACAGGTAACCACAGAATGTGTGAAAAATACGGCAAACAAATGTTGAACCAAACCCTAACTTTTTTTTGTGCAGGACAGTGAACGATCTGGATCTGCAACTGGAGTCTCGGGATGAACTGGAGTTAGTGGAGATGATATGCTGATGAACCACAGCTGTAACCACGGTAACCACACACACACACACAAACAGACACAGTCACAGAAGAGTGGGATGACACTGTTGAGCTCTGGTAACCCTGCAATCCGAACGTATAGTTTTATTTGTTTTAACTGGACGTCTCAAAAAAACCCAAAAAACAATAGATAACACAGAAGTTGAGTGTATCAGAAACAGAATAGGATGTGTCGATGTCGTAAACTCTGAAAAAATTCAATCTTACTCATACACGTTAGTGGAACCGTGTTTGCTCAACTGAACAACGTCACCTTAAGTCAGCAGGTGATTCATAGATTCTACTTTTAACTCACATTTTAATTCCCACATATGAATCCAGACATTCAAAATGCAGTAAAGGAAGATAATTGAAGTGTAGAAGGAGGAGTGAAAAAAAAACAGCATGTTATCCCTAATCTTTGGTCTGATACATGATATCTCTGGTTTGTGTGATTTCGAATTTGTCGTTTGCGACCACGCGGCGGCGTCTCTCGGAGTTTGTGACCCGGCTTATCACTTTTCCCGTGGCGTGAGGTGGAAACCGCCAACGCCACTTGTCGTGCCTCTCAGCATCTGTATGTTACAATCCAACCATCCGCTGTGAAGAGCAGTTTTCTGCCGCGCAGGCACGATCTGGCAACCGATGGAGACATCATGTGCGGCTATAGAAAGGCGTAAGGGGAGAGGGGTGGAAGTGGCTTCCAGCGCGTTGCCATGTCTGATTCACACCGCCGAGGGCCTGACACCTACAACAGATGTATAATCACTATCGTAGATTGACGCGTGACGTTATGCGGCTGGAACCCGGTCCACTACAAACATTCTCACCCCCCCCCCCCCGTGCCGGATCGGCTTTCCGATGCGGTCATAGAAATGTAAAATTCTCTCAGCCTATCAATTAGTAAAAAAAAAAAAAAAAGGATTACACGGGTCATGAAAAGCTCATATAAAAAAAAAAGATATGGTCAATGCCGAACGGTGACCGCTTCGCTGACTGTGACTCACCATGGGAATTTAACAATGAAATCAGTGGTGATGGGGAAAAAAAACCCAGGCCTGCTCCATAGACTCCCCTCTGATGAATTCACGTATATATTCAGTGTTGAGACAATGCCCCCATTTTTTTTTTTTTTTTTAAGTTCATTTATTTATCTCACGGCACGTTGTTGTGTGTAATTGTTTGATGGCACTTCACAGGCCGACTATATCCATCCTCCTCATCAAAGACTCAGAAAATGCCTCTGAAATATCCACTTTCATTCAAGCGTCCCGGGACGTCTACTGCATGTTTTATTTTTAACCTGTATCCAGTGACAAAGGACACTTGCACCCCCTTCGCTTAGGTTACGCGTGGACGGGCGTATGCTCATGGATGGAGGCTAGGGCGTCTGTGAGCCGCCACCCCCGGCATCATTATGCTCGACGCGCGCAGGCGTCTTTAATAGGCTGAGGGGCAGACCAATCGCGCTGGTCGTCCTGTTGCCGAGATACCGGGGCCGTGTGGTCGCTAAACACCGGTCCACAACTTCTACATCATGGACTATATTTCTGAAAGTTAGAATATGAAAGATTGTGTTACCTCGGAGAAGTGCTGAAGCAGGAGCACCTGCTCCGCCGGGGTAAAATATCATCGCCCTTTACCCCCAGGTCCGTTCAATCTCCTGCTCTCAGAGATGATCTCCATCTAATCCCCAATAAATGCTCCACATGGGATTATTATGTAGGCCGAGCAGGAGCCAGCCTTGCGTGTCATTTATCCAGGGTCGTCATGTCTCATTTATGTTTCATCCTCCGTTTGCTGATAATCCAGATTTAGTCGTAATCTGAGGCACACATTTATTTAAATGTAGCTGGGGATTATGTGGCGATTAGCCCGTGTTTCAGATGAAGCTGCGCACGGATCAGTTCATTTTTTATTTTTTTTTCCCAGCTTTGAATCTGAACCTATTTGGCTAACACAGCACCATGAGTGTTGCTGAGTGACATCAAAAGACAGGTTTAGTGTTGGATTATCTGTGATTGATGGTTTGTGGTTCTCTGGTTTGTCTGCCTCTCAGATCTGAGGCCGGTCGGCTGGAAAGCTTTGATTATGTTTCCCCTGAAAACTTTTCTCCCCTCTAATACGTAAAGGGATTCTGTGCTTTTCAGAAACAAAACAAAGCAAACCAGTGGTTGATAATCCTAATCTATGAACGTACCTTGCGGAAACTCAAAACTAAGGTTTTCCTAATGTGATTTTGTTTTCTTCGTTAAATGTGAACTTAGTTAACTAATTCAATAGTCATTCGGATTGTTCATATTGAGGTCATGGAGCTGTTGGTGAGGCAGAAAACAGCTGCAGTCGTGTCAAACGCACACTGGGTCCAGTTGAAAAATGTGAGAATTGTATTTGTCATCAATGCAAATTTCGTGAATGTTACGGTTTTGCACCGATGGTGGGTTCAAACAAATGATCTTGAAAGCTTTGGCACTGGGAAGTGACAATGGGCGTTTCCACTGTAATGATCAAATCAGTTGTTTAATAAAGTTAAAGATATTCTATGAAAAGAAGTTATAATAATTATACATTGCAGACCTATAGTCACATCTACCGACAAAGTGTATGATTCAACCCAGTCAGCTTTGTGGAGCTCGAATACAGCAGCAGTGTGATGCATTTTCTGTTTTTCTGAAATAATGATATCATCTTGTGGAAAAACAGGCCAGATTGAATGTTTTGAGTGAATGCAATACGCCTTAGGTAGAACCTGAGATTAAAACTACAATTTAAGTCCATATCTTAATTTAAAGCCGAACATTAAGCATCTCAATATATGTTTACATTCCCCTCGGCTTGTTGTGGCTTTGTCATAACAAACAAAGCGAGTGTTGGACATAAACCGGTGAGTTTGCAAAAAAACATCATTTTCACATTAATGCTGATCTGTTAGATGTTTAAATAGTTGGTTTGCTAGTTAATTAGTATTGGAATTGAGTTTTTTGGTCCAGTGGTCGAAAAAATGCCTAATAAATAAGTTTCAAGTTTTTAAAATCTAATTATAAATTATTATTATTATCTTTACCTTTATCCACCGGTTCCAACAGAGCAAATTAATATTCATAATCAATCATGGGTTGTATAAACATCTAAAAAAAAAAGAAACTGCCTTTTTATTGCTGCAGGCAAGACAGATTTTCCCAACCTGACAACGACCTGATCTCAGGTGTAAAAGTCACTGTGACAAAAGACACACACACACACACACACACAAAAAAGTTGAATCATATCGTGGGAAAGCATCAATAATTGTCTGGGAGTCTGAATATTACCGCAAATAATGATTCAGTGACAAACTGGTTTTACGGGTCACGCGTTGTGAGAAAATGAGGCACTGGTTTAAAAAAATAAAAATATTCCATGCTTCAGCAACTGAATGTATATACTTCTCCTGAATTTTTAGATGTATTTAATAGTATGATATTTGATATATATTTATTTATTTTTTCTTATTTGTTTTTTATTTCCCCAGACATATTGTCAGTTCAAATAGAGGTCTCCCAAGAGGCACGTTGTGAACAATGCCGGGTTGCTGGGCAGTTTAGTGCATAGGCTGTAAATTATCACCTCGCAGACACTGCACCGGACACTGGTCGTTTTGACTCATCTGGATTTCCCCCGCATTAGTCACCAACTGGAATACATACACACAGATGCACACAAGTATGCCCACATAACCCCTCACACACACGCACGCACGCACACACATACACACACAGAGTGATGGGCCACCGTCCGGTGTACATGACTGACACCGATAACACAAACACTGAGGCTACTTCATCAGCTGCTCCGCCAACTGCTCGATGGCATCCCGTATGTAAACTCTTGACATTAATAAGGCTGTGATTGTGCCTGCAGCACAATGAAGGCGACAAAATGACTTAAGGAGATATTGTGGGGCTGCACCGTCACCCATTGTTGTTTCTGACGGTATCGCTACAACCGGCAGGTTTAAGGCCAGCTTATGGCGCTCCAAATCGAAGCTGGGTTTGAACAATCATCGCATTAGACCCAGGTATCCATCCTCCTGATGACGGTGCCAGACATGTCGCTGACGTAGCCGCCAACTCATAAACACGCATGTATCCCAAATGAAGTAATAGGGCTTTCGATGACCGGTTCCCAAACCTCCGAGCCGGAGAGTAATTAATGAGGTAAGGGTTTCAGGTGTCGCTGTAAAGATCGGATTTAATGACACTTTGAGGTCAGTTTGTCCTTGTTGTGTTACGAGGTGGACACAAGTCGAGGCGGCGCGTAAAAGGTTTTACGAGAGGGAATTCATCTTATTAATAATAATAATAATGCAATAATCCAGCCCGAGTTTTTTACCCGTCCGTATTTTGGTTTCACTGTTGTTGTGTTGATGTAGTTTCAGGTGGGTCGTCCTTTTTTTCAGCCGGCAACTTTATTTACACTGTGATTTAAAGCGGGTATTTACAGCAGTGACCTTGTAGGGTTGTTGCTTAGCGATAGACAACAGTGTTATCTTCTTCAGCAGCTTTATGACTATATAACTCCACCCTCCAAATTGGCTCTAATTTGTTTTTTTAATGAACAAAACACCTGTTTGTATGTCATCTTATCACATTTCCAAATACTGTGTGATATTCTATCATGCGTTGCCCTGCTGTGATTTCAAGTTTTATATGGTGTTTGTCTTTTTTGCTTTTTTTTTTTTTCAATTGCTGGTGTCAACAGCATAGATAACAGTTAAACCTACGTACATTACAAGAACGTATGATCTCATTTTTCAAAATGGCGTTTTTACGCTTGTAGTGTCATTTTAGGGGAGAAAATGTCTTTGTTTGCGTCATGCAACTGTAACACTTAACTCAATCTGATTAATTAGCAATATCTCAGAGGATGAATAAGAATATCTTGGTAGTGTAGTATTCATACTATTGTCTTCATTGGGTTAATATCACAATATGGCTATGCATGTAAATGTGGTGGGTTATAAACTTGTCTCTTCTGAGCCACAGTGAAGCTATACATAGTGATGTAAAAGATCAACAACTATTGGTTGACTGAATGAATACTGCGTAGGGGTCTTCTCAACGCCATTGGCTCGGTGGGACTTTTTTTGAATGTGAAATTCTTGTTTGACAGGAAATCACTGCCCCGTCGGACTGAAGGATTTAACATCGTGCTGACGGCACGCCGTGGACCGCAGGTGCTCGGCAGGAGCTGTACGTCTTTATGAAAAGTACAAGGGAGCAGCTTAGAGGTTTGTGTTCCCTGGATACACGGCATCTATTTATTATCATTCCCCCCACTGTGACCCCACCTTTTATTTTAGCATGCTGATTCATCTGCCGTTCATCTCTGAAAACCACACAGGACCTCTAGGTATACGGTGTCATCCTGCTTAGGCGAGAGGACGAGTGTGAGATTGAATTAGCCGTACGTTTGGAGGATGCGCGTACGATTGCGTGCCGGCTACAAGTTCGGATTGATCTCATCTATAGTATGTAGGGCGTCCCTTTCTCAGGGGGTGTTCAGTTAAAATGCGTCCTCGCATCCTTGGCTCTCTGCTACAATATCACCTCTCCACTCATCTCAGCAGCCTTCTGCGATCTGGCTCTGACAGGGAGTTTCACTTCCCTAACGTCGAGATATTTGGGTGCTTTTTGTTGCGTCACCCACGGAATCTTTGCGCTTTTGCTGAATCGGGGCTCAAACGACAGTCACAGCTGTTTAGAGCTTGATTTGAGGCCAAGTGAAGAGGCGTGATGTAACGCACATGCCCTCATTCCCGCTTAAAGCCACTTTGGAATCTGAGTTGAAATATCTGGAGTGGCCGGAGAAACTCATTCGTTATGGTGGTGGTGGTTTGTGTGCGTGTGCGTGTGTGTGTGTGTGTGTGAAGGGTCAGATGGAGTTGCTTGATAACTATATCCTAGCAACTGCAAGCGAGTGATATCTTGTACAACCGTAGCAGCGGATTGGTCAGAGAGAGACCACAAGCTCCTCCCCCTTGTCCGGCAGCTTTAAGAAAAAAATTACCTAAATTCAAAACACCTCTCAAACTTTATCCACTCTGCACTGTACCCGCTGGCACTTTAATCCAGGCCCCTTTGCTTATTTATTTTTTATATTTATATCGATATTTTTTTTTAGCTTTCCTCATAAAGTTACTATTTATTCTTACAGCTCGATACGGTCATTGATCAGCAGCTGAGCCGAAGATTTTCTCAAAGTGAAGGTTGGCATGACAACATGAATTCACCTTACACAGCGGTGCAGTGCTATCCCGAGTTTCCCTTTCATCGGTAAGTAACGTTTGAACTGATGACTTCCAATGTTATTTTATAATATTAACACCATAAACAGAACATGATTGATATAAATATAATTTCTAATTATGCTGCATGGTATAAAAAATATATCTGAGGCCATGTGATTTTTTTATTTAATTTCATAATATGAAATCCTGAAGCAGCCGAACGAACTACTGTATAAATGACATGACATTTACACGTGAATTTCTTTTACATACATAATGATTATCTTTGACACGCGGAGCTCTGAACAGAGAAAATTCATTTAACTTGATTGAGTTGTGTCTGGGAATCATTCAGATTCAGATTCTGTGTGAAGGTCCAAAGTGACACAGTCGCCCCCGTCCTCAGCTGCTGCTCGGTCCTGATATATTTATAAGTGTGGCACAGTTCTGCGTAAAGGGCTGAAGCGGCAGACGGATGATAAGACATCCAGCCGGCTTCCTCTGATCCTCGCTGCGGAGACGCATGCTGTCACTCAGATGTCAGGTCGACTCTGCACTCTGCTTTTTTTATTCAGAGTAACAGAAACATACCATCAAATCAGATGCATGTCATTCAATTGCAGCACAAAACGAGTCTTGTACATCGTTGTCCCCAAATTTCCTCTGTGAAACTACTAATCAAAGGTCAAAAAAAAAAAGAAGATGGTCAAAGATAAAATAATCTATAGATATATCTGTCGATCAATGACAGGTTCAATCAGACGCGTGATCAAACACCCTGTTGGCCTTTGTTCTATCTTTTTTATGAAAATTAATCACGACAATTAAGAGATCTATATATGTAATCTTTTTCCGTATGTACAAGTTTTGCCTCGTTTTGTGCTCTAGTGAGTTATTTGCTGGTTGAAGTTGTTCTGCGTTTGGTCTCTTTAGTAAAGGGCAATAAGTTTATGGTTACTGGGTTAATAGACTATATAACACAAATAGTCTATAATTACTATATCTGCGTGTACATGAGGACAGTGTAGTGTAATGTATTTTTTTATGCACTATATGGTGTGCTTTTGTGCACTTTTATTGAATACCACGCTGTTTTTGTTGTAGTTGTGGTTGTTGTTGTTTTTTTTTACAGTCGTTGATCAACCAGAAAAGTAGCTGACAAAAAATTATTTATACAGAATTTGCTAATTACTCTGCTACAAGTTTATTCTTTATTATATGATTCCAAGGAAACTTGGTGCGAGGTATAATTTAATCTAGTTTATCTTTTCGGATTTATTTGCATTCATTTTCTGAGGCTTTTTAATTGTTTTTTTTTTTTTTTTGTGGTATCAATGCAATTTATTTTTTCCTCCGCCGATTTTCTCGCCCTGTGTTATTCTCTTTTGCATTCTAAACCTTTAAGGAATTTGCCCCTGTCCGTTTTGCCCCCAGACAATTTGAGCTCAGACTGTTTCACTTGTATACAAGTAGTGGGGGATGAGAGGAGGAGAAACTTGGGTGCTTTCTATTGTTTTGGACCCATGTCCCTCTTCCAGCCGGGGCTGACAGATGTGGGGGTGAAGGTCTTAGGTCTTTGAACAAGTGATTAATAAGGACACTGGAGAAGGGGGCCCCGATCGGCTGGGCTGTTTGTTTTGATTGCATTTTCATCGGTCGGTGTGCCCAACCTGCCAGGAGACAATAGGCGTCCCTGTTTAGTGCTGACCTCTGGTCCCGGGCTCGTCTGCAGGCGCTGCACTGTCTTTAAGTGGATGCTGGACAGCCTTCGCCTGGGGCTCGCTGAGAAACTCGGAGTAACCGGACACCGCAGCAGCCAGAGACAGAGTTTGACCCATCTTAATGCTTTTTTAAAAAAATTTAGAGTTGGAATTTACATACATTTCAATTTTATTTTCAGTTCTAAAAGGCAAACGATCGTAGAAATATCTGAAAAATAAAATGACAGAGATTTACGTTCAATTGTTCAGGGTGTCAGGCTTATGTTGGACGCTATGGAATAGTATCATCATTGAATAATATTATCATCTCGCAGGACAATAAGATTATTTGCAGCGTTGCAGGACTTCAGTAGTTGTATTTTGCAATTTTACTGGGATAATTGGGAAATGTATTCACCCTGCTGCACGCGTGGAACCGGATGTTCAACTTTGGCGATGATATTCTGGACTCTAACTGGTGAACAAAGCTGTCGAACAAAGATCGGACGAGTTAATGAGGTGACAGTTTGAAGTTAGAAAATGAAAGCACAAAATGAACTGGAGTCAAACTGAGGCAGAGGTCAATGCAGGGACCACACCTACATCCACACCTGTTCAGCCTGCAGTCCATTCCTCAATCCATACAGACTCCCTGTTTTTCAACTCACTACCATTCTTTATTTTTGAACTATGATGGACTTAATACTTTAATACTGAGATGAGAGGCAACACTGTCTTAAATAATATTGTTAAGGAAATTTAAGTCATTTCCTATATGTCAACATTACACATAGGACACTTTTAATAAATTTTTTGAGACACCAGTGCAACGTTAGGTCAAATGAATTACACCCTCAACACAGGAAGTGATGTCTCACAGGTTAGTTTAATTTATTTTCAATTTAATCTTTGAATATAAAATAATAGAAGCTATAACAGAAGCTTGTTTTCATGATGTTTGGTTATTTAGCTGTTTTTTTGCACTGATTTAAATGATCTTAAATACTAAATTAAAACATTCATATTCTTAGATTGACATGAGTTGCTCTTCTCAATTTTTGATCACTCATTGCTTAAGTATTAGTGTATTCCTGTACTAGTTTACTCAAATAACATGCATGTCCACTTTCCAGCACTGGAGAGAGCAGAAACACCATATATGTCTAATTAACCCAGTTAATTGATCTTCTTTAGGGGTCAAAGCTACAGCCCGCTATTAATATCATCTAATGTTATTCTTTATTTTAGGAATGATCTATCGAAAAAATCTCCAATACGTACAACGTCCCCCCCCCCCACCCCCCTTTTCTGTCTCTGAGGCAAACTCCTCTCCACAGGTGTTTATTCTCAACTCAACACTCCCTCATGTGTAACTCCTGCATAAGTGAAATGATTGGCTTCATTAGATATGCCTGTGTTTGTAAGTCAGGTATTAATATCATTCATCGCGCCGTGTTGGGGAATTCCAAAACCTAAAATAGTGCCAGCTTCAGATTATGGCTCCCCGAGCACGTCCAGCCGTACGCATACCAGAAGTGGCAGCAGCGCGGTATCATATGGACTGCGGGGGGAATTCCGCTCGCCTCAGACGGCAGCGTGCGCCACTTCAGCCTGAACAATGAGCGCGCTGAGCTCTGAAGCAGGTGTAATGTTTCAGGGGGAGCAGGTCAAAGTGCCTCTGTCTGAATGGTGCATAATCACCATTATGTGTAGTACAAATATTCTGCATTATGCAGGCTGACTTCTTCACAATGGAGGGTGCTCTTCATGAATGGCTGCCAGCAGGGCTCCTCCTCCCCCTCCGGCTGGGTGGCCAAACCTCAGCCCCCTGTTGCGCGTGCAGCGCTTGTGCTTTAAGTTTGCTGACCTTGCAAGTAAAAAAAAGAAAAAAAAGACATATTTATATGTATATATATTATTTCAAATGGTGCCAGCCGTAGGGTTTTTGCTTATTTGGAATGGGATTGGGGAAAAATGAATGTGAACCACTCGCATCTGATTCCCTGCAGATTCAGGGACGCTTCGTCCCGTTTGTCCTGGAGAGAGAGCTCCTTCCTCACCGCCATGTCCCAGAATCCATCTGCGCAGACCACTGAGCTCTTCAGCCAAGATGTGTTCAACCAACTGTTCGATATGCTGGACCAGTGAGTGTGGAACACACCAAGCGCAATGTGCAAAAAAAAACAAAGCACACACACACACACAACACACACACACAAACACTCAACACAGTGTCCTGGTCTCTGTTGTGTTTCAGATCTGCCATTCACTCCGTCCAGCCCATCGAGCTGAACTTCACCGACCGGCCAACCGATGGCTCGGCAGGAAACACCATCCAGATCAGCATGGACTGCATCACCATGCATGAGCCGGAGCAGACACTTTCTGTGAGTTTTTTTTTTAACTACTAATTCCTACCCTGCATCAGACCCACAACGACCACAGACACAAAATATGTCAAAACTTGTACTTCTGACGAGTTGTATGACCCCACTCGGTTCAATCAACCCGTAAAAAAATATATATATTTTCTGTGTCGTCACACAGAATATTTCTCAACACAACATTTAGCTGCTGGAAACTTTTACATGATTTTTTTTGTTTAGTCATTTTGTGCACTCAACTGTGGCTGATCAATAGTTTGTACTCTTTGGGATTTCTTTCAATATGAGTCGATGGGACTTCCAGTGGTAAATTCCACAAGTTGCAAAAACAACAGCGGTGCAAACTACTTTCATATTAATGAAAAAAAAAAAAGGAATTTCCCTGCGACAGTGGTGAAAATGTGTTGCAGAGCATTTGAACTATAAAAACAGGCCGAATTTGTACGTGGTGGATTTTGGCAGATATCTTCCTGATGGTGTGTGTGTTTGCCTTCATTTAATTGAAATTTCATTAAAATGCGGATTGTAGGCTTGCGTTCATTGTGCAGTGAAGTTAAATGTTGAAGACGCTGTTGAAGACAGTGTTGAAGACGCACACGCTCCCCTCCCAGTGCTGGAATGCTGTTGTCCAGCCAGGGTGGAAAAAAAAATTGCAAATAAAAATTGTGTTCAAGGAGCTGAGTAATGTTACCCTGTGGATCCCCCGAGGGGGCCTGTGCTCTCTTGAACTGGTGATTAATGGGCCCCCCCCAACCGCCCACTTTCCTCTGCGCTGACACAGGGGCGTGGCACTCTGATTGGCACGCCAGCCACTCCGCCAGCATCCGTGCGGGGGCTCGCTGCCATGGCGACGTGCCAATCACCAAGCCCCAGTGGTTATTACCAAGTCAAGTGTGTGTGTTTGGCTGAAAAGCTCGTGGTGGGCCTATCTTCCAAACCTGGCCCCCACTCCCTCCACCCATGTGGAGGTGTGCCTCTTTCATGAGTCATTAGAATGCAGCTCAGTGTTTAGTGCCCTGGGGGACTTATTTGTATTGTTTAGGGTTTATGTTTAATCTGAAATTACTTTTTTCTTCTAGATTTTTTTTTTTTTTACCTTTACCTTTCTGTAGCTGCAGGGCAACGATTTAACGCAGCACCTGCCTCCCTCTCGCCGAGGTCCCGACGCTCATCTATCAGTACGTGTCTCCTCCATGTAAAGGTGAGGGCTGGCTGCAGGGGGGGAGGTGCAAGGGGGGTGGGGGTGGGGGGGCAGAGGGTAGAATAACATTAAGGAATGTAGCCGATATAGTGGCAGGAGAAACGTTATATCCAACCCCAAACAGCTGATTTTAGGCCCAGATAAGGCTCTCAGCTGGGCATCATCCTGCTCAGGAACAGTTTAAACAACTTTACAGCAGCAAAGTAGCTCCATCGACACATGACTTCACCGGGATCTAATTACATGTTTGTGTTTGGATTTTTTTTTTCCTTTTTTCACCACTCCTCTTTTGTCTCGTGTGTGTGTGTGTGTGTGATGGCTGTTCGCTGTCCGAGCACCTGAGCTGTTTTTCCTCCTCACCAGTTTTAAATCTACGGTTTGAAGTTGTAGAATCTACCTGGTGTGGTGCGATCGATTTTTTTTTTCAGGCCGCTTAACTTATTTGTAAAACGCCTCTGGATCATTTACCCTCTGAGATACTTTTTCTTTTTTTTTAGGGTTCAGTAACAAAGTACAATATATAACCTCGACTCTGATTAATCAGCAGCTCGACTTGCTGCATTTATTCCCGTGCATCAAACAGCCAACCATAATAATCTCTCTTTTATTTTGAAATGCTCCACCAGTTTGCCTCCAGCACATAAAGTGTTTTTTTTTTTGGAGGCACAGCACCAGTGAATGAGCACTTGCCATGGTCCATGTCAATAACTGTTGAGTCAGAGAGACTTGTGGATTGTGGATGCCAGAGCCCCTATCGCCCTTATATCTTTTTAACCTTATATTTTCTCTTTACTTCATCTCCTTGGAAAGGCTTATCTCTTTTATTCCACGCACGGTATGTTTTTTTTTTTTGAGGCACAGCACCAGTGAATGAGCACTTGCCATGGTCCATGTCAATAACTGTTGAGTCAGAGAGACTTGTGGATTGTGGATGCCAGAGCCCCTATCACCCTTATATCTTTTTAACCTTATATTTTCTCTTTACTTCATCTCCTTGGAAAGGCTTATCTCTTTTATTCCACGCACGGTATTGTATTATCTTTCGGTGCAACAGAAAAACTCGCGGGTCACGCCCTTTTAGAGAGAACACAAATTAATCCTTCATTGATAATCCTTTGAAAAGCTTTTGTCAAACGCCTCTCATCCATATTGATTTATTTGTATTGCTCCTTTAGAAACGTGTTGAGTAAAAATAAGAAAATATATACATATATTCTCTCTTTAAATTGAGCTGCATCACAGAACACACACGATAGATTTCTTTAATATTTTACAATTAAAAAGAGATGGCTTTGTCATGGAGATGTGATTTTTTTTTTTTTTTTTTGCGTGCAATGAGGCAAACGCACAGTTTTTGTCCTCTTTGAAATCTACCGTAGCGTGACGGTGAGGTTTGAAAGGATGTCGGTGGTCGGACGATGAGAGAGACCGAAGACACCTGCTCCCAAAGTGGTGACGATGTCTTTCTATCGTCTCTTTATTTTACTCTTTGTTTAAAGGCTGAATTCAGAAAAAAAAAAAAAAACGATTCTGCAAACTTCCTCTGCCTTTAGTCCTGATGTCGGCTATGGCTGCAGTCTGGCCGTAGACGAGCTGTATTCATGTTATTAAAAATGCAAATTTCCCCACTGTGGGACAATAAAGGATTATCTTATCTTATCTTAAAAAAGTAGAAAAGAGCGACCTTTTTTCAAAGGCAAAACACTTAAAGAACAGAAAGCTGAATTAAAGCCGAGTCTCTGCCGTTTAAATGCAGCTGAAGTTCACGCGGTTGAAAAACTGTGTTGTCACGAAAGCTGAAAAATGAACATCATGTTCCATCATCACAGCAGCAATATGGTCAAGCAAAATGCAAAATTCGTTTTGTTTTTTAATTCTACGTCTGATAATATTTCTGCCTCTGGTTGCCATTGCATTGGTATATAGTGTTCATAGCTATATAGCTTGTTTAAAGTTCAAATCTGATTATTGAGAAGTACTTTGTCCCGTAGTAGTTTGGATTATTTGTACTGAGCTGATTCACAGAACTCACTCAATTATAGGACTTGAACCACTAAGCTACTCTACACCTGCATGTGCTTTATCTATCCATCTTTGAAATGACCCTGGCGCTGGGAATCTAATTGTCCAGTGGGTAAATGAGGAGGAACCCAAATCTTCTTTAAGTTGTTCTTTTTAAGCAGGATTTTGGGGGTCAGTTGATTATGGGCTTGTCTTAGGATTTTGCCACCCACGTGATGCTGGGTGTGAGTCCGTCGACTGCCGGCGTCTGTCAGTGTGGATGGAGCTGATTCTGTGTTCAGGGGCAGGTGTCTGTGCGCTGACACTCGATACTGAACTAATCTGGCAGATTTAAGGCCACAGACTCTTTAAAGGGACCAAAAAAACTGCAGCAAAGCCTCTTTTGTCTGAACCCCTGGGTCTGCAGATATTTTGCTGCTGCCCGGTCTTCGTTTCACTTAACTGAAATGAATGAATTTGATTTGAGGGATTTTGTGACACAAACCTTTGCGTCATGATAAGATGGGTTTGAAAACTGGTTCAAAATGTGTCCCCGGTTGTCTTTTCTGTAGGAAATGTCATTCATTTTTTTCATAAATCTGTCCACAGATTTGCAGTTTATGTTTGAGTTTTAGTTGCAATAGTTTATTGGGTATATCCAGTTCAATCGAATGCAGTTTATATCACAAAAACAATATTCTTGCTGTACATCCTCCCTTCATGAAGGTGGCGAAGTCTCTTGAGACAGCTTCTTGGAACGATGCGTCTTGTGGAGCAGTTGAATTATTGTGGCTCACGGTCATGTGATTGTTTTATTTTTCCTTATAGTTCAACAAAAGACAATGACTGTTGGTGATTAGGTGTGCCTAATAAACTGACAGCTGAGTGCCTCGTACACAGCTGCTGTGTACTTTACCACAGCCTCACCCCAGCACCGAGTACTCTAACTTCTTTTCAGATGCCAATGTTGTTTTAACATAATTAGAAGTTTGTTTAGCTAAACTGATTATCACCCTCCTGCTACCGTTTTGGCCTGGGCCTTCAGTGGAGCCCAGGTAGGCCCCGAGGATTGGCCCTCTTTAAAGTGTTGATTTGCCTTTTGTGACAGGCTGACCTGGGGGCCCTGGGGGGGCTGGGCCCGGCCCGGGTGGGGCTCGGTGATTGGAGACGCTGGCTTCACCTCGGAGTTTTGCGTTCGATTTCAGACAGCTTTCAGGTGGTTCTGGCCACAGGGCAGGAGTTTTAAGCCCTGTGGCTCTGCAGCCATAGAAATGACTTGCGCCCTGCTGACCGCTGACCTGCCTCGTCATTTATTAGCACAATTCCTCTGAGAGGGTTGAAGAAAACCGCATCTACTTTCCCTTTTTAGGAATTTGTAGATTTATTTTATTTATTTTTTGCTTATTTAGTAAAAATATTCAGGGAGGGTGTAGATGCCTTTATATTATCGCAAATATGCCGTTTTAAATGATCATGTTGTAGACATTAATGCATGCAGCTGATTTGTTGGTTAAATCCCAGGACAGCTGCGTTGGAGCCTGCTGACCAGTGCCACCTCCATCACGGTACCTCAGACACCGGGGCATGTTTCCAAAACAGATCTACATCAGTCGTCTCTGATAGAAACAAGCCATCTACAGGAGTCACATTGTTGTTCCCAGGCTCCTGCATTAAGATTAGTTAATGGCTGCAGAGGGGAGCCATTCTTATGCTAACGAGTTACCAGAGGTGAAGCTCACACTCTCCCAATACTTTATTCCATGCAGTTCTCCCTGTGGGCCTCGCTGGTCTCGTGCTTGTTTCGCTCTATTCATTTACTATATATTCATGCACATTGCACATAGTTAGAATTTGTGCCTTGGGTTCATTTGGTAATTTATTTTTTGTATCACCCCCCCCCCCCCTCCCGGTGAGTATACATTAAAAGTGTTTTAATGGCTAAGTTTAAATTATATATTTCAGGTAGAAATGGATGAGGATGGTGCCGTTAAATAAAAATGTTCTTAGATGGAAATTACATACTTTTTTATATATATATTTCCTGTTGATTTAGTTGGATGGTTTTATGTTGCGCTGTTGGAAAAGTCAGGAAAGTGTAAAAAATAAGATAAAATGCAAGTGCACCATGGAGGCATGGGTTGTTTTAGTTGAGGTCGACATTATGCAGCGCTGCTTTTGGCTTCGAGGAAGTGTTCTTCTGGCGATGGGTGTGGACTCGGGTATTGGACAGGTAGCCTCCTTAGGTCCCTCCCCTCTCTTCCAGGTATATATGACCTTCCCATAGATTCCTATAGAAGCTCCTGCTCGTTCCACTTTGCATCTGTTGTCCACATCACTTGTTTAGAGTGAGGAAAAGAGATTTGTGGAATCCTGGAGCCAGTGGAGCAAACAGCAGCAGCTCTGCTCAATCTCAGCGCCAACATGTTGTATCTGGAGACAGGGACCACCACTTCCTACAGTGAGGTAAGAGCAGAGAAGAGCTGCTTCGGGGGCCGTCAGCCATCACTCCCATGACTTAGGTTTACGACAAGTCACACATTGGGAGTCAAACGCCTGGAACCTTGCTTTAAAAATTCGATGTCAGTCCTTGAAAATGGTCCAAAATGGTCTTCGTGTGTAATATTTGTTGCCAGATACGAAAAAGAAAAAATAGGAAATATAGCATTAAATGAAAAGCCAATATCTATGGCTAAATGAAATTACAAATTGTTTCTTTTCAGCTAGTTGGACTTCTAAAGGAATTTGACGCGGGGAATATGTTTTTTTTTCCATTTGTGTGTGTGTGTGTGTGTGCGTGCACGTCGGTGTGCATGTGTGAGGGAATGTAAACACCCGGAGGAATGTTTTAATCTGTCCATCTAATTAAAAAAAAAAACATCCAACTCTACGATTTAATTATTCAGTTGCTGATTAGTTGTTTCATGTGGTTGAAAATCTTTTTAGAAGTTTTGAAAGGTTTTGATTTACCGCCGTGAGAAATGTCTTCTCTCAGCGAGGAAGCTTTCGTGCCAACGCAAAATACAGAGAATGGAAAATTGAATCGAAAAATAACCTCGTGTACCATGATTCGATAATATCATGATTCTCTCCAGTTCTTTCCTAAATCTAAATTTCAGGGAGTGGGATGCTCACGGGATCAGCGGGTTCCGTTTCTCTTTGTGGCTCAAACACTCACTTAAATTCGTCTTCTGCTCAACAACACAAAGCAAAAGTTTCTGTTGTAATTCATGAATCAGTATTTGCTATAAAAAATAATAATCTCGGATTGGAAAAGCAGTCGCTCACACCATTCCCATTTTTCATTATGAAAGTGCAAGCGTCGTGATTGATGGATCTGTGTTTGCAGAGCTCCGTGATGAACACACATAAAGTGAATATGAAACATAAAAAGGATTGAGCATTCATTTCAGGTCCTCTTTCCAGCTTGCTTCTGGTTTTTCAAATGTCTATATAAAGTGCATTTAATTCGAGTGGACGGCAGAGTTGTGTCCTGAAAAACAGCTCGCTGTGTCAGTAAATCTCAGCTGTGGGATATTTATAAGGTAAATGTTGGAGGATGGGTGGAAATCAGTGCGGGGCCGCGTCTCTCATTTCTCTTTGTCTCTGCGTGTTGAGCTTTTTTTTCTTTCTTCTTCTTCTCTCAGTTAGCAGCCTAAAATCCTGAACGCCGAACAAGTGAGCGGTGACAGATTTTCAGATTGCAGGTTGCAGATAGCAGGTGTGTCGGGTCGCTGTCTTTTTAAGTCGTCGAGCCGGCGGTCTCTTGAGTGGTGTCCGGCTCGATCCCTCCGATGTGTGAGGTATCAGGTTCCCCCCCCCTCCTCCTCCTCCTCCCCCTCCTTTCGTCCCCAGTCTCCTGGGAGCCGGTGCGGGCCTTTAGAATGTGGCTGGCCAGGCGCTGCTGTTTAGTCCAGAGTCGTAATTGCTTTAATGGTGTGTTGACGTAGATACAATCACCTTCTCTGCCCACCCCAGCAGGTAAAAGGAGTGGATAGACCCCCACCCCCCCCCCCCCCCCCACAACCCCCCCCCACCCCCCCCCCCCCCCCCCCCCCCCCACCCGCAGCACCTCCCCCCCCCCCCCCCCCCCCTCCCCCCCCCCCCCCCCCCCCCCCCTTCACCCCCACGAGATGCTCTTATATCCCGGCCCAGGGTCCAGGCAGCGGGAATGGGAGTTATTTGCCCCCCTCAGGCCGGGTCTGCTCCGGTTCCTGTCGTCCGTTGGTCCTTTCAGCTTTATCAGCTCCCGGAGACTGTTAGTTGTTTTGATTTCATGTTCAGATAGAGATTGTCAAGATTTTTATCTTTTCCCAGTCTTCGTCAAAATTTCCCGTCCCAAGCAGCCTGGTTTTTGGTTTCCACGGTTTCTGGTAGATGTTCTTTTTTTTTTTTGCAGTTTTTCCCCCCAAAAAGCGATTGACTTACTTTGCTTTGTAAGACTGTGACGTTTCTCAGCAAACACAATAATATCTTCTGCCCCGACACGACACAGCATGATTTCCTTTTAAAGCCAATAAGAAACACACAAAATTAGACACCGGTGTATCTACTAGGTCATAGACATGGCGATAAATACAGGACAAGGAGTCATTTGAAGGGGTTCGTAGGCCATACCAAATTCCACTGTTCCACTCTAGCTGTAACTTTTAAATGTGTGCTGCCGAGTATTTTTATTTTTTGGAATATGTCCGATATGTGTTCTGGAGGATTCGGATTCCTACAGGCCTTCACCCTTTCCCAAAGGTCAAGCAGCTCCTGTTCCTGTTGTTGATATAACGTTTGGTCCCTCCAGGATTTTTTTTTTTATTTTACTTTCCTGAGACAAAGAGGGGCGCCGGAAGGCCTCAAACACACAGCAACAACCTTTACACACTTTATTAAAGGTGCTTGAGGATGTCAAAGCTGCTGATTTATCGTGCTGCGGCCTGACATCCCAAACGCCTTCCACGCAGCGTCGGCTATAAACAGAAGGAATTTTTAAGAGCCGCCAAAGTGGTTATTAAATGGTCGCTGTATTATAGTGGAATAAGATCTGATTAAAGGAAACGAGGAGAGGAGGCCCGAAACTCCCTTTCACCATCTTTTTAAAAGCTTATACCCCACTTCCACTCAATTAAACATTAAAACAGGACGAGTTCAGGTGGGCCTCACTATCTAGTCAATTATGGCTTTAACCCCATTCCTCATCTTTGATCTTTTCTATTTATTTAGACCACGGGACCTGTATTTAATGCGAAGTATTCTATGTCAGGCATTCATGCTTTATGTCCCCCTGCTTTCATCTACGTTTGGTCTCCGGCCAGCGTCCCCCTTTTCTTTTGGAGGAATTATTTGACATTGATAATTGGGGCCTGTCACATTAACCTTTGCAGCTGCCAGCGTCGGGCTAGCGGCGGAGGATGCGTCATCTCTTGAGTGGCTCAGTGCAGGGAGAATCGCTGTGAAATCACAACTGCCGACTCCCAGCGTACGGGGGGGGGGAATACCGTGTATTGGGGCCTGTCACATTAACCTTTGCAGCTGCCAGCGTCGGGCTATCGGCGGAGGATGCGTCATCTCTTGAGTGGCTCAGTGCAGGGAGAATCGCTGTGAAATCACAACTGCCGACTCCCAGCGTACGGGGGGGGGGAATACCGTGTAAACAGGAAGTCGTGCCACCCCGTTAGTTCCCATGGAAAACAAGGAACAAAAACTCCCCCCCCCCCTCATTTCATTCATGCAAGCTAGGGGAAAAAAATAAATAAAAATCCTGTCCAACTGAAAAGTTTCCTGTTGTTGTTAGTCACACCGTTTTTTTTTTTTTTTTTTTTTTTTCTCCAGGTAGGTTTCCTCCTTAGATCACATGCACAGAGCCAGCGTTCAGTCAAATGAGTCTAACGCCTTATAATTCAATGTAATTAGCCCATTGTGTAGAAGTGTGTATTTGGGTGGAAGCCTCTCCCTGCACGAAAGGCTGCAGGGTTTTACACCGGCCTGCGTGTGCGTGTGTGTGTGCGCGTGCGTGCGCGCGTGCGTGCGCGCGTGCGTGTGTTCCATTCACAGGACACTTGTCTCCTAACACCTGCATGCCCAGTGTGATTGTTCTGCAGACGAGCTGCTATAAGCTCTGGTGTCACTGTTTGTGTGTGTGTGTGTGGGGGGTGGTGGTGGTGCAGGTGACCCTCCGCTCCCCCTCCGGGCGCTGCTGCTCAAGTATGCTGCGGTTGACTCGGGTGACCTCTCTGAGATGTGTGTGTGTGTGTGTGTGAGTGAGTCTGTCTGAGTGCGCTGTGGCGCTGGGGATTTTGTGCGTAATAAAGCGGCAACGTCGCTTCACACGTCGCCACCTTGATTAATGGCCGTGTGCCCCCCCCCCCTGCGTGTTTTTCTGTGTTGCCGGTCATCTGGCAATGCTCAAACACCTGGCGCAGAGGTGGGGCGTGAGCCGGACAGCTGTGGTCAGCCGTGCTTGAAATAAACAGGAGGCCCTGCGGAGATTGATGGCCGCTCCACGGAGCTGGTCCAGGAATGTGCCGTTTATAAATGGAAAGGAATGGGGCGATCGGCAGGAAGGGGGACCGGCTGCGACCCCGCCGTGTTCGCCATCCTCTTTAAAGGCCGATATTTTAATTCCATTCCTCCTGTCTGGGTGGGGTGTTTTTTTATGAAAGCGGGATGAGGATCAAAAGCAAGCGGGGCTTGATGATTGGATAGAATCCTACGGGGTTT
The DNA here is from genome assembly GCA_016785305.1 of Colistium nudipinnis. Taxonomy (NCBI): domain Eukaryota; kingdom Metazoa; phylum Chordata; class Actinopteri; order Pleuronectiformes; family Rhombosoleidae; genus Colistium; species Colistium nudipinnis. The sequence continues at coordinate 1,221,754 of JAFBJU010000473.1, forward strand.
TTTTTCTGTGTCGGTATGTTGGTTGAGAAGGGAGGCGGAGCCTTAACCCCAGGAAAGATGGAAATGAGAACGCCACTTCCTGCTCCGCACACGTTCTATATGTTTTCTTTTCTTATTAAAATGATTATGTATTTCTATTGATGTAGATTTAACCTTAGTTTCCTTTAAAATACACATTTCACAGATTTTTTTTTCCATTTTCACACTTTTGAAACCTTTCATTCTAACCCTTTGCGTCCCCCCCTGTCTCTCGCTGCGTCTCCAGTCGCAGTATACCAACCTGGGGCTCCTGAACAGCATGGATCAGAGCATCCAGAACGGCGGCTCGACCTCCACCAGCCCGTACAACAACGACCACGCACAGAACAACGTGACGGCCCCCTCGCCCTACGCCCAGCCCAGCTCCACCTTCGACGCCCTCTCTCCCTCGCCCGCCATCCCGTCCAACACAGACTACGCCGGGCCTCACACCTTCGACGTGTCCTTCCAGCAGTCGAGTACGGCGAAGTCGGCCACGTGGACGGTAAGTCACCGTCTACCGCTTCCATTAGAAGAATCTGTGTCCTTTGCCGACTCCTGGACTCATTAACAAGAAGGAGAATATCATTACATTGGGAAAAAAAAGGCCTATTTCTTAGTCAAATACATTTTTATACTTAGATTAGATCAGTGTTGCCATACTCAGCCATGAAATATGAGGCTTCAGGCAGCATTCAGTCCATTTCTGTCCAATGTTGAAACTCAGCTGCAACTTCAAAATAAATCGCCAATTAAGCGTGATACTGATCTTCCCCTCTAACTCTCAGCAAGAGATCCAGTAAAGATAAGAGATAAAAAAAAAAAAAAAAAGAGCTCACTGTGGTGTCTCTGTAGGTCAGGTAAGTAGCACCTCGGTCTTCTCCGATGTATATTTGAACCTGTTTCGATTTCCACTGCGTCTTTATCTGCGTCACTCCTATATCACAATAAATATAGAAACCGCAGAGACATATTAATATGCTTCCTTTCATCTTTTGAAAGTTTTTTTTTTTTTTTTTTTTTTTTTAGACTCGATGATTGAGAGACCGTTTAACTCATGAACTCCTTATCTGAAAATCTGTGCTGGAGGCAGATTTAGGTGCTCCTATCACTCCTGCCTTGCACAACCAGGTGGACGTATAGGTTTACATCGCGACTAAACCCCAGTTATCGCTTCCAAAGGCTCAGACATGACGCTTCACTTGATGGAAAAAAAAAAAAAAAAAAGTCAAGAGCATGAACTCATGGCTAAACTGTCACACTAATTAAACTCTTAATACGCTTTTAGGTGTAATCTTAGCTTCACATATGATCTATTAACGGTTCCCTAAAGCACGCATTTTCACTTTGCTTTTTTTTTTTTTTTTTTTTTTTTTAAAGTCAAGAGCATGAACGAACTCATAAACTGTCACACTAATTAAACTCTTAATACGCTTTTAGGTGTAATCTTAGCTTCACATATGATCTATTAACGGTTCCCTAAAGCACGCATTTTCACTTTGCTTTTTTTTTTTTTTTTTTTTTTACTGCTCTCATCCTGTTCTGAACCGCTGTTTGCGCACAACTTGGGCAAAGTTCACCGCTGCGTTGTTGATGACAGAGGTAAACAGAGCCAACAGTTGGTCCAGGTGTGGTGATGCCCTGTGCAGCCAGATATCACCATGTGACACGCTCCGTAAACCCACGCAACCAGCTCCTCCTGCTCTGTCATTATGCTCCACAGGACAGCTGTTGCATCACTCACACACACACACACACACACACACACACACAGGCATAGGTTGTTTGTGTGTCTAATCTGCACCGCTCTGTGCAATCACTGCAACAGCCCTGAGAGTTTGGCGTGCACCCTGGCGGACAACGTGCGCTTTCCTCTCCGTATGCATGACGCCTTTTTTTTATATATATATATTTATATATTAGAATCATATTTCTTTGGACAGATTTGAAAGAAAGTCAAAAGGGGGGAGTTTGGTGCTACATGTGACACATATGTAGCATATATGATGATAAAGGACGGATGGAAGCGGCAGTGTTGGATGAGACCTTTCCAAATGGAAACGGTTCTCAAACAAAACCAAAAGAAAACGATGATTAGCGAGAGATTGGGAACCAACACTCCACACCTGCTGCTGTTGAAACTGTTGAAAAACCTGCTGAGCTTAAGGCGAGTGATTTAAACGTGCCTCCAAGTAAACAGGCTGAACTCAGGGAGTGCTGGGGCGATCTCGCCTTATTTCCTCCCGACTGTGGGATTGTGACATTTACCCGATTCCCAGACTGCCTCGCTCATCCCTCTCATTTTCACCGTCCAAAAAACAAAAGTGTTTGTCTTGTGCGCAAGCCGTGAGCGAGCTCCAGAGTCGGTGGTTAGCGGGCGGCACGCCCCTGAAAGCCAGAGACACTTTGGTTTTTAGGAGCACGTCCCTGTCATTGACACATGTAGCGCAACGGTCTTTGTGTCCCACAGTCATAACACATGATGCAAGGGCTGCTTTGATTGGTCGGACTTAGCCTGACTCAAAGAGTCCATTTGGTTTTTTTTTTTTTTCGAATTTAACAACAAATCCGAAAATGCAAAGCAAAATAATGAAAAAAAAAAAAAAAAGCATTCATAAATATATATATATATAGATATTTGTTTTTACGTTAATTATAGCACATTTTATGTACATTTTCCAAGACTGATTATAAATCAAATGTCATCTCATCTCATCTGACCGTCCGGTGCTTCATCCACCCATTAAAGAACACAACACCGTCACATTATCCTCCCAAAGAGTTTTTTTTTTTTTTGGCTGAACCTTGTTTTGCTTTGCGGAGGATTTTCAAAGAGTCCATTTGGTTTGGGTTTTTTTCGAATTTAACAACAAATCAGAAAATGCAAAGCAAAATAATGAAAAAAAAAAAAAAAGCATTCATAAATATATATATATATAGATATTTGTTTTTACGTTAATCATAGCACATTTTATGTACATTTTCCAAGACTGATTATAAATCAAATGTCATCTCATCTCATCTGACCGTCCGGTGCTTCATCCACCCATTAAAGAACACAACACCGTCACATTATCCTCCCAAAGAGTTTTTTTTTTTTTTTTGGCTGAACCTTGTTTTGCTTTGCGGAGGATTTGCTCCAAAAAGAGAGAGAGAGTCATTTTCCTCCTCGTCTGCAGCTACGGCGATTATGACTGTGTTGGTTTCCCATCTCCAAGGAGGGAGATCCTTCACAAAGCTCCTGTAATCTCAGCCTCCGTAGCCTGGACAGACGGACGGACGGTGTCACAGCTTTTTTCGTTTTTTTTACGTTTTTTTGTGCACCGATTTCTGTTCAAGCCACCACCCCCCTGTTTGAAGGCCTGCGGGATCTTCCACGGGACTTAATGGACTGTGTACTGAGCTTTTTGATGACTGCTCTTATGGAGACACACCTAATCCCTAACCCACACCTTAACCTCTTCCTGTCTAGGATGACACACACGCACACACACACACACGGGGGTGCAACACGTCACGCGTTTCCCAGAAACGCTCCTCCACTTGTTTCCTTGTTGGCATGGTGCGCCCTCCTTTGATTTGGAGTCCCACCGATGTTTTTGCACTCTTTGCTTTGGAGCCCCCCTTCCTTAAACGAACGGAGTGTTGCGAACGAGGCAGCCATTGTTGGCAATTGTGCGGCGGGAGATTTGTTGTGTTTGCCGTGTGTGTGTTGACTTCTCTGTTATATAGTGGTGAAAGGAGAGGAATGTCACGGTTTGGGCGATCAGTGGGCCGCCGTAGAGCTGCAGGGATTACAGTAATGGATTGAGGGCCTGCAGATAATACTTGTGTAAATACGGTGTGCCTCTTTCCTGAACCCTGTGCTCTTGGAGTGGGCTCTGTCTTTTTGAGAGAGTTAAGCTTGATGGTTGCATCTCACATTGCGCCGGAGGATGAGGAGGAGGAGGAGGAGGAGGAGAATGCTCAAAGAGTAGAGTGTTCCAGCGAAAGGCTGCAAGACGCAGCTTGTCCCGGGAACATCTGCGGGCCCGTCCCACGCCTCACAAGATGGGGCTGAGACTTGTTTGTGTCAAGAAGCTTGTCACGACTCGCCCCATCACAGGGAGACAAGCCCTCCGAGCTACAGATGGGAAAGAGGTAGAAGGGAGTTTTTTTTTTTTTTTTTTTATGATATGAACGATGGGGCTCCTGCGTGATGATGGTGGGAAAAGCCCATGCTCTGAAAGTTCAGATCCACTGAAATGAACCGAGATTCCAGCAGATAAACAAGTTCACGATGTAGTAAAAAAAAAAAAAAAAAAGAAATGGGGATGTGGAGCACAATCATCCAACTCCAAGGATGTAACAGATTAATTTTTTTTCTAGCTTGAACACTTTGATCGAAACGTTTTGAAGCTAAAATTGTAAGATTTGAAAACATTGGTGGAGAAAATCAGGATTGCCCCGCCCCCCCCCTCCCCCCCATTTCTTTTCACTTGTTGTTTTTGTTATTTAAATCTCGGAGGTAGCTGGTGAAGACAAGCAGTGTTTTTTGGGGGGGACAATCCCAGCAGTGACAGACGTCTGTTTGACAGTGGCCACATGATAGTGGACAGGTTCGCCTTGGGACAGGTGTCACTGAGACGCCAGGGTTCGAGGGTCAAGCACGGCGCTGACGACCCGTTTTTATTTTTTTTTCCATTTTCCTTTAAAATATGGATTTATTGTCCCACAGAGAAGGAAACAAAAAAAATCCCTTAAAATACCTCATTCTCCTCGGAGAAGTCGGTGGGTTTTTTTTTTTTTTTTTTTTTTTTTTTTTTCTGTTTCACAAAAAACAGGAGGGGGGGAGAGAGAGGGAAGAAAAAAAAAAAAAGCTGAATTAAACAGGTTTGGGAGAAGCTCCAGGCGAGACACGACATGTCAGGTATGAAGAAGACAAGACCAGAGGCGCCAAACTGTGCTTGTTTAAGGCCTGATGTTTGTCAGGACTTGACTCCTGCATGCGCCCGCAGCGCCTGTCAGGGAGAAAGGAACGCCACAGCTGTGGGCCTGTCCCGACCTGCGCTGCACGGGAAGTGCGTGTGCGCCTTGGTGTGTTAGAAAGTAATTGTACACACGCAGCACGGTACCAGAATCCCAGCAAATTGCGCCTCGATGTGGGAAAAGAGCTTGTTTTTTTTCCCAATGTGACCGCAGGCGCTATCCCACTCTGGTTGGTTGCGTGGATCGTGTGCGCGTCGGTTGCGTTTGCAAACGCAACCCTGTGCAGGTTGTGACTTTATGGTGTGTGTGTGTGTGTCACCTGTGGATCCTGCAAACCTCCTTGGAAATATTTTTCTCCTTTTCAAGCGCTGGTGATTAAGCGGCTCCGCATTGTGCACTCGCCGCCGCGTTCCCCCGGCTGTGTAATTCACATTGTGACCAATGAAAGAGTCATAATTACATGTTAACACCTGAAGGCCGCGCCCAGTGTGAGCCACTGAATCCCATCAGTCAACTGGGCGTCCTCCACCCTGAGCCGTGTTGGCTTTAACCCGGGTCCCGGCTCCCGCTCTCACTGCTGAGCAAACACTGCAGCGGCGCATAGTTGTGTGCTCAAAGTTTGTAGCTCCAGGGCTGGGATGGTTCTGGTGGGGTGGGGTGGGGTGGGGTGGGGGGGGGGGGGGGTGGTGTGTGTGTGTGTGTGTGTGTGTGTGTGTGTTGGAGATGGCAGGATACGATCTACACAACTTTACTTTTCTGCCTCGAACCTCTCTGATTAGATCTCCGTGTTTAGTGTTGTGTTGTTTTTGCCTTCAGCTACGAAAAAAAAACCAACTAAAAAACACACACCCTGTAATTATTCACAAATTCTACGTACTGACCCCTTTACCTGCTCTCTTTCTCTTTCACCCCCCCCCCCATGGTCTCTCTTGCTTGTCTTCTCCACCTCATTTAGTTGACTGACAGAGGCGTACGGGGAGTATCAGGTTAGGGCACAACTCCAAACATTCATCTCAGTTCAGAGCTTTTTTTTGGGGGGGGGGGGGGGGGAAAGACTAGGGGGGGGGGGGGAAAGACTACTTCAGGAACGCTGCTTCGAAGCCTGAGATATATTGCATCCAAAGGTTAATTTATATGGATTTGTATTTTTGGAACCTGGCGACCTCTACGGATCACCGCCTGGTCCTGCGCGCCTATAGCTTCGGATGATTCACGCGTCCAGGGGTGTGCAGCTTGTGTGCGGCAGAGAGGCAGAGGAGAGGTTTTTTTTTGGGTTGGTCCCGATGAAAGAAAAGTTTACGCCTGGGGAGCAGAGCCGAAAAATGTCCGTGCCAAGCTTGTGAAAGATTTTAAAATCAGCACCGACAGGCACGGCGGCGAGTTGCTCTTTTTCTTGGAATTTGGTGTTGCATTGTTCTTCTTTTTTTTTTTTTACTTTTCTTTTCTTTCCTTTTTTACAATGTTCGCTTTTCTTCACACTGAAATGAACCTGACAGAGGAACGCGCCCCCCCCCCCCCCTTCTTCACCCCCCGTCTCCTGCGCACAGAGGATTTAAGGCTCTGTTTACGCTGCGCTGATTTGAATGGTTTTGTTGACACAGTTGTGTTATGCCTATTAGTGACAATTCAGTCTTTTCTGATGGCTTGCCGATTATCCACTCTTTAACTGTACCTGGGATCCTGGCCCATCCATTATTCATGACTCCTGACTCACAAACCTGAACGATGGCCAAACAGTTTTTGGCACCAGATAGATTCTCTGCAAGAAAAGAAAGTCACTTTGCCGACTTTTGTGGAGCGTCTTCAGGAGGCTTCTCCTCGTACGATGAGTGGCCCTCAGATGCCTGGGCCCAGCGCCCCTCCCCTTGAAGATGAAAGCCCCCCCCCCCCCCTCGTTTAATTGCCGCTGGAGGGGGTTCCATTTTATGGCTCCCCTCGGAAGTCCCACAGGCTCTGCGAGACATCTTAAGACTCTCCAACCCCCCCCCCCCAAAAAAAAGCAGTGTGTCTGTTTGTGTGTCTTTATTTAAGTGGGTTCCTAATCACAGTCTTGTCTATAGCCCCCTTGTTGCTTCAGGGGAGAAACCAGAAGTGCACAGTCCAGGCAACAGGTGTTGGCGGATCAACGTCTGCTTTTTTTTAATTATTTTTAAACGTTTCATTTTTCTGCACTTGTATCTCATGTTTTTTTGGTCTTTCTTTTCTTCTTCTTTCTCTTCTCTACAGTATTCGACAGAACTGAAGAAGTTGTACTGCCAAATTGCCAAGACATGTCCCATTCAGATCAAAGTGCTGACCACCCCGCCGCAGGGGGCCGTCATCCGGGCCATGCCCGTGTACAAGAAAGCCGAACACGTGACGGAGGTGGTCAAGCGCTGCCCGAACCACGAGCTGAGCCGCGAGTTCAACGATGGTCAGTGCCAACAAAAAAAAGAAAAAAAATCACCAATTGTGTCATTTGTGTTGCCGACAATTCCGTGACGCTGATGACACTGTTTCCAGGTCAGATCGCTCCTCCCAGCCACCTGATCCGCGTGGAGGGAAACAGCCACGCCCAGTATGTGGAGGACTCCATCACTGGGAGACAGAGCGTCTTTGTCCCGTACGAACCTCCTCAGGTGAGTCGTCCCGTCAGAGACACGCTGTCCCCCGTGGATCATGCTAATTTAAATGATGGCAAGTTAAAAAACACAATTCAAAGCCAGGCTGCCATGGCTGATTCTAAAATGTCATTTAATGACTAGTTCCATTTCTTTAAAACCATTAAATTGACCTGAATAATGAGCTCGCCTGAAATCAAAACTCTGTGGACATCTCAAATATATATGATTAGAAAAAAAGAGTGAAAGGTGACTTTTTTTTCATCAAAATTGACCCAGGAGAGAATAATTGAAAATCAGGTGGAATCTCGACCTTCTGTTCTTTTTCTTTGGCGTCTTTTCTTTGTCGCTCAACTCTTTTCATTTCGCCCCCTCAGGTCGGAACAGAATTCACCACCATCCTCTACAACTTCATGTGCAACTCCAGCTGCGTGGGTGGAATGAACAGACGCCCGATCCTCATCATCGTCACCCTGGAAACCAGAGAGTAAGGCGCACTTCCTCCTCCTCCTCCTCCTCACTGGCTGCAACTCACGGCCCCTCCAGTTGAGTTTGTGGACCACTGAGTGTGACCCTCCTCCTCCTCCCTGTCTTCTTCCAGTGGCCAGGTATTAGGCCGCCGGTGCTTCGAGGCCAGGATCTGCGCCTGCCCGGGCAGAGACCGCAAGGCGGACGAGGACAGCATCCGCAAGCAGCACGTAACGGACGGCTCAAAGAGCAGTGACGGTACGAAGCGCCGTAAGTAGCTGGTGGGCTGGTGACGGGCTGAAGAGCGTGGGTCCCCCCCTGGCACGGTGCCAGCGCGGAGGAACCCTGGGCTCGCTGCTTCCACTAACACTCCGCTGCTCCTTCTTTCCTCCCACCTCCTGCTTTGGCTCAGCTCGGACTCCTCAGCATGTGGCAGCTGCAGCTCTCCACCTCTTTATTTATTCGTTTTTTGTTTTCCAGCCTTCCGCCAGGTTTCCCACGGCATACAGATGTCGGCCATCAAGAAAAGAAAATCCACAGACGAGGAGGTGTTTTGTTTGCCGGTAAGTGTGTGTGTGTGTGTTGTTTTTTAAAGTTGCCTGAGTGGTCGCTCTGAGTGAGTCCGACCTGCTTACTGACCTCCATCTTTTTTTTTTTTTTTTTTTTTAACCTCTTGTAGATCAAAGGTCGTGAAATTTACGAGATTTTGGTCAAAATCAAAGAGTCTCTGGAGCTCATGCAGTTAATTCCACAACACACCGTGGATTCGTACCGGCAGCAGCAGCAGAATCTCCTTCAGAAACCGTGAGTAGCACTTTAGATTATTATTATTATTATTATTTTTTTTTTTTTATGAAGTTATGCTCGTTTGTTCCCGGGCACTTTATTAAGACACAGCAAGGGTGCACTCCTGAATTCCCCGGTGCTCACTGTCTTCTATTCTTTTTTTCTAAACTGCTCGTCTACTTGCACTGAAGCTTTTTTTGTTTGTTTTTCTTTTGGTCAGAGTAGTTTTTTCTATTTTGAATGGACTAGCAGAGATTTAACTTTTGACGTTTCTGCTCCAAAACGCATTCCACCGATAAGAGAGAGAGATTTCTTTTTAAGATTCTATTTATTGCCACTGATGCATTGCAGCTATCAAATAAGGGCTGATAATAATTGCCCCAAAATGGCTGTTATGTCAGTGTTTGAGCGGTGAGTTTATTTTTCCCCTCAGTGCACGTCTAAAGAAGGGTGAGAGACTTCGTCAAGTCGAGCTGTTGTTTTTTGTTTTTTTTTCCCCCTCTCTCTCTCTCTCATGGGATCTGAGCCAAAGCTTGATGAATCGTGACAAATGTACCTGGCTATGCTTTGTTAAGGAGAAGCTTCCAAAGATTTGCGGTAACGCCTTTGGGTGCTCTGCCAGGTTTTCACAACAGCACCCAAAAAAACAAAATCCGTGCCTCAGCCTCATCCATTCCTATTCACCTGAGCATAATTAAAACTGTCTCAGACGCACGCACGCACGCACGCTTTTCCTCCTCCACGCCCATTTGACTATCGGCTAAAAAAGAGGAGATGGCTGTAAACGATAGTTTGAGAGAGCTGTGATGAAAATTACTGCTTATGTTATAGTTTCCCCATTAAGAGGCAGAAAGCGTCGCGCTGAGAAAGCTCCGGTTTTAACTTGGCGGCGACCTGAATAAAATATTGGTCGTTTTGTGGTCGTCAGTAAACGGATCAATAACAAATCTGAAGTTCTCTTTGAGATTTTCAGTTTCACATTTCCACTCTAGAATATTTTCCCTTTTTATCACGAAGATTTTCACACGGGCGTAAATCCCGTTCTTCAGTGTTTTCCAACTCTCACAGATTTTCCGTGACATCTTTTAGAGATAAAACGTTTCTGTCCCCAGCGGGTGATTCCGACCTGCTCTTTTCTTCCACTGTGTTTAAATGCTCAGTAACAATCAAGTGCACATTCCAGTGGTGAGCAGCTGTGTTTTGCGTCTCCACAGTGCCATCTTGTGGACAAGTGTGTTACTGCAGGACATACATGTGGTTTTAAATTCCCTTTTTTTTTTTTTTTCTTTCCCCATTTCAGTTTTCCTTTTCCTCAGTTACCCTTATAATCTATAATTTTCTTTACATCCTCTGGGTTCACTCACTCCTTCTTCCTCCCTCCTCCTCCACCTGGGCCTTACTTCTCCTCTCTCTCTTTTTTTTTCTGGTTCCTCCCCGGCAGTCTGGTAAAAACCCGTCTTGGTAGCCAGCTCCTGGAGCCTGCTGGAGAGCAGAGGTGGCGCTGCAGCTCCTCCTGAACCCCCACATTCCTCCTCCTCCTCCTCCTCCTCCTCCTCCCTGACACCTGGACCTCCTCCCTGTCTCCTTTTCATCAACCTTGATTTTTTTCTAACTTTCTGCCTTTCATGGGATTCTGCACAGAGGATGGGACACTGAGACTTTTTGCATTTAAGGTCTGATGCTGACTGTCTGTGGACGGCATCAGTATTCTGGGTGTATTCACTCTCGGCGTATTGCTCCACTGATGCTTTTCGGAAATTCATAGAATATCATATTTGCATGCATTGAATTTAGTCAAAAATATATTTTTAAAGTGGCTCACTTTGTGAAATGTCGAGCAGAAAACGAGCTTAAATGAATTGTGTTTTTTTTTATAAGCTTGTTTTGACTGAATGTTTTTTTTGAGAGCTGGACTCACTAAATCTGTCTCGTGGGATTTTTTTTTTTTTTTTGGGGGGGGGGGGGGGGGCCTTTAACTTTATTCTGGATATCTTTTTTTTTTCGCTAATGCTGGTCATGTTTAAATAAGTCACTGCAGGACAGTTGGTGTGTTTTCGTCCATAAAATGCATTTTAACAGAAACTGCAGGTGTTTACTTCAAGTGCAGGGCAAATCTGAATATTTTACCGTGACCATTCTGTTTGAAACAGATTTTGTGGCTGCTTCAGAATCTAATAAATAGCTTTTGGTTTTGGCTCGAACTTTCCCCTTGTTCTTTTACGACTGGACAATATGTTCATTTACGAAGCATTCAAATGGATGTTGATGATGCTCACGGCCTGTGCCCTCCTCTCTCCCGCCCCCAGGAACTGCATGCCGTCTCAGCCTTCCTACGGCTCCAGCTCCCCGACTCACGGAAAGGTCAACAAGCTGCCCTCTGTCAGCCAGCTCATCAACCCCCAGCAGCGTAACACACTCACCCCGTCCAGCATGTCTGGCCTGACTGACAGTAAGTGTGGCTCTTTGTTTTCTCTTCCTGTCTGTCTCAGGCCTTACACCCACCCACACCCCGCCCCCCCTTCACCCTGAAGTCGTCCCGTCGCCTCCTCAGGCTTATTGTGTCTATATAGGGAAGCGTGTCCAGGCATGCAGGAAGGGCCGCTTACACACACACACACACACACTCACACACCACCAGTTGTAGGTTAACCTGCCTTATTAAAACACTTTGACCCCCGAGACCCCCCCCCCCTTTTTTTTACGATGCATTCAGTGTCGCGTCGACAGTCACTTGGATGTGTTCGTGTTGATGTCACGTAATCTACCAATCCCAGAGCAGTGAACCAAAGCTCACGGCAGCTCCTTTTGTCTCTGCAGTGACTCCCATGATGGGCACTCACATCCCCATGAACGCTGACATGAGTTCACTCAGCCCCACACATGCACTGCAGCCACAGCTACCCCTGGTGCCTTCCTCCCACTGTACCCCCCCTCCTCCATACCCCATGGACAGCAGCATCTCCAGGTACCTCATTAAAAACAGCCACACATTTTTCTCGTTTAGAAAGTGACTTGAGCAAATGTACGGAGGCCCAAAGACTTTCATATTGAACAAATGAGACATTATAAAACGTATGTCCAATATGCCACGGCATTGGGAAATGTTTACGCCAAAGTGTTGCAGTGGTAGACTTTTAATGGAGTCCTCTTGTTTTTATTTCATAATGGCATTTTTTACCGACAGTGGCATTGTAACCAGTGACTGTCCGATCACCCCTTCATCCTTCTTTCCCAATCACAATAATTGCGACCAAAATGTAGCCAATTAGCTCCAATTAGCTCAAATAACGACACCAAAGTAACGAGTCGACCACCTCGAGGCTGCTGCTCCTTTTATCTATACGTCTCAATTTGTTCAGCTTAACACGCTACATTTGAATTGTTATACTGGGTTGTGTAACCATCCCAGCAATTGAAGTAGGTAAAGAAAATGCCATTATGAAATAAGAACAAACCTTAAAAGGCACATTTTAACCATTTTGTTAACTCTATGCACAGCAATGCATTTTATAATGTCTTATTTACTTAATATTGAATGTTTTTTTCAGAGGGAGAGAGTATTTACAGGCCCTAAATTCTACTGATGAAGTAGTAGTAGTTTTTTTTTTTTTTTTCTAGTCAATTAGTTGCTTCAACAAAACAGCCACACATCTAAAGATAATACACTTTGATTGGAGCTCTTGTATTAAGTATTATGTCAGGTCTCAGGGGTCAAAGGTCTACTTTGCACATTCATATACTTTGCGAATAAGTGTTATAAATTCTCAACATGGCAAAAAGTATATGTATATTTTTAAACGAGATTTCCTCATGCTAATCTCCCGTCTGGGGTTTCCTTCCTCAGCTTCCTTATACGGCTGGGCTGCGCAGGCTGCCTGGACTACTTCACAGCACAGGGCCTAACCAACATCTACCAGATTGAGAACTATAACATGGAGGTGAGCCCCTGCCTGTCCAACACCAGTCATATGATGGGTTAGAGAGAAGAGTGGCTCGGCCTGCGCATACTAACGCTCCCCTGTCTAATGACTATTAGGACCTGTCCAGGCTGAAGATCCCTGCTGAGTTCCAGCACATCATCTGGAAGGGCATCATGGAGCATCGACAGGCCATGGATTTTTCCCCACCTCCCCACATAGTGCGCACCACCAGCGGGGCCTCCACTGTCAGTGTGGGCTCCTCCGAGGCCCGGGGCGAGCGCGTCATTGACGCCGTGCGCTTCACCCTGCGCCAGACCATCTCCTTCCCGCCGCGCGACGAGTGGTCTGACTTTTCCTTCGACCTGGATTCTCGCCGCAACAAACAGCAGCGCATCAAGGAGGAGGGAGAGTGAGACGCTCTGGTTCCTGCCCCCCCCATGCCCCTTCCCCCCATGCCCCCCATCTCTCTGGTGCCATTTCTCATTTCACGCCTCCTGTTGGAACATTTCAATTGAAAAAAAAGGAAAAAAAACAAAAAAAATGGTATTAGTGCAAATACCCGCAGAGCACAAAATACATTCGCGTAGAGATGCACTTATTTTCATTGTAGCTCTGGTTCTCGTTCCCGCAGAAACGAATGGTGTCAAGCAAAAGGTGCATTTTATTATGTTCTAATTTCTTTAAGAGCACTTAAGGAATGTTGAGGATTTCAAGGTGGCTTTGAGGTTTTTGTAAAGTGTTCGTGATTCATCCCCATGTTAAAGAGTGACTGGAAGCAAAACTTGCGTTAAAGGGCTTATTAGGGCTAATGTTTCTGCTGTGGGCCATAGCAAATCTGTATTTTAGTTTTAATTCACTTTCATTACGTTAGTAAGGTACACTGGTTTTCATCTGTGGCAGAAGTCAGCGTTGATTGTATACATTTCATACATTTCCTGTCAGAAGTATTATGTCAGTTGATGGGCAATTCGTTTTCTGCTGTAACTCCTATATCTTTGCTTTTTTTTTTTTGTTTGTTTTGAATGTCTGTTGTGAGACCAATACATCACCTTATTGTGTCAGGTTGTGAAGTATGTGTGTGCTTAAGTGACAAATGGTCATTCATTTGATGTAGCCATATATAGGCCTAATGCTCTTGACCCAGTGTTTTAAAGTACGGTGATACTATGACTGATGTTTCGTTTCCTGTTTTACTTCTGTGCAAAAGTGAAAGCCTAGCACAGTATTTTCATTTTCATTTTTTTTTTTTACTCATGAACCATGTTTTGGTAGAGGTTTACTTCATTTTTATAAAAGGCCAAAACATATGATATAAATGTATATAAATGTGTATAGTTCTTTCATGAAAGTCTCAGAAAAAAAAAAACATGATTTTCATCATGGAACAAAGAATACTGATGTTTACCTTGTACTTTTTACCAGGTAATATTCACTCATTTGCATACAGTCTGTGAGTATGTATCCTGCATTAGCCCCAGCCAATTTCATTGATTTAATTAGTCAGCATTGTTAGAAAGCAGAAACATTTGCCTATTCATATTTTTGTACAATGTATTGTAAATATAAAGCAATATACCAAGGGTATTCGAAAAAATAAATATCCATACTTGCTGTATTGCATGTTAATCCTCTTTTGTGTGATATTTGTTACACTAAACTGAAATAGAGCAAGGCAGATATGACGATCCGATTCATTGATTTCCCTTACTGTTCAATAACATTTTATTTGGCTTTAGCTAATTTTTCAGAATTTTTACACTTAAAATTTGTTCACTTTTTTGGCAAACATAAGGCTATAGTTAAGCGTTTTTGTCAAATTTGGACAACTTTTGACGACATGCTATTCTATTCATGCTATAATATTCTTTTCTGAAATTTTTGACTTTTTGACTTTTTTGGCCAAACATAAGGCTATAGTA
>JAFBJU010000474.1:1558-55329 GCA_016785305.1 Colistium nudipinnis
AAAAAAATGTAAGTATATGTTTATATATGTCACAATGAACACACACACACTGACTTGAGTTCCCAACCCCCCACTCCAGACCCCCAAACCCCCACCGCCCCTGCCCCCCTGAACTGGGCCCGTCTCCGGACGCACAAAGACCCCTTTCCACACCGGGACCAGGTGTCCAGATTTATTTGATTTTTTTAAAATTATTTCATTTGATCCTTTCTCTTTTCTTTTTTTTTTTATTTTTATGTAAAGACAATTATATATCACAAAAGGCTGCTTAGATTCAGTGGAGAAAAAAAATCACCCTTTCAATTATGATCATCTTGTGCTGGATAGAACTTTATTTAAGTGTCTCTGTTCAAATATGTATTATTACCATTTTTTTAATGAACCCAACCCCATGAATATGTAAAGTTGGAGCCTGCTGGACTTTTTTTTTCCCAGCAAAGCAATCGTCATCTTTTCATTTATTTAATTTTTTTCGTGTGAGTAAAAGGTCACCACTTCCTGTTTCCCTCTCCTTTCCAGTGTATGGAGAAGTTCCCCGTCATCCAGCACTTCAAGTTCGGCAGCCTGTTGTCCGTGCAGCCCGTGAACCCGTGACGCAGCCCCGGAGGAAGAGGAGGAGAAGGAGGAGAAGAAGAAAAAAGACCAAAAACTCCCAGTGGACGGAAACCAACCATTTCCCCTTCACTCCGGTATCCTCACAAGCACATATGACGAGCTAAAGAATCCCACACACATGTAGTCTGACACGCAAACAAACACACACACACACGTGGTCACGAAAAAGTGTTGACGAGTCATCCAATCCAGCACAATACAGAGATTCCTCTTATGTATATTAAAAAAAGTTTGATGCTTAACTTTACCTCAAACTTCTCGAGAAAAAGACTTTGTGTGAATTCCTGAAATCCATTTTGACCCTGGTTTCTTTGAGTTGATTTTTTTTTTTTTTTTTTTTTTTGTTTTCTGAGGCTAAATGTTTTAATTTAGTTTGCAAACGTCCCGGTATTTTAATTTCCCATTTTAGATCAATCAGTGCGGTGGTGGCCAACACTGTAACCTGAGGAACCGTACTTGAATAAATTCACAAAAAAAAAAATCAATTCCACATGATTTATTTTTGACCCCACTTTAAAATGTCTTTCCTTTGTCACGTTCTGGATCAGCTTTTTTTTGTGTGTGTTATTAGATTGAGCTGCCAAAACACCTTATTTAATTTTAATTAAAATTTTCGGGTGTCTCCTCCCTCTATTTGAGCTTTGTTCTCAGTTTCATATATCATGTTAAATGCACATTAAATGATTCTAAATCTGTCTTTGGTGATATTTAAATAACGACTTCTTATTTGAACCACGCCCTACTTCCATTAAAATGATGTTGTTTTTTTTCTGAGATTATTAGCTGCGTCTTAATTCCAGGCTTCCATCTCAGCAGAGGATCCAGTTGTTGTTGTTGATCTTCTGCGTTTGGCCCACGCGTCCCCACAACACCGGTAAAAAAAAAAACTGTACCACAGAGTAAACTTGCGAAGGATTTAATTGTGCGTCTGCTGTGGACGGGAGTGATTTGTGTGCGAGGGCTACATTGTTTTCCTCTTTGTTGTGACCCACAGATGAACCCAGCACGGAGGATGGAGATGGATCCTGAGGTGGCGATCAAGGGCTGAATATTGCACGAGTCAGGAAGGAGGATTTTTTATATATATATATTTTTTTTTTTTTTCCAGAGGTGATGGCTGTGGTGAAAAGTGGAATTCCCCCCCTTTACAGACAGGAAGTTGGAGTGTGGGGCTGAGAGCGACTGAGGGACGGCAGCTGTGTCCAATCAGGTGCGTCTATAAAAAAAAAAAACTCCGTACACAAATCAACAGAATATCATGATGAGTAAATGAATCAACGGTGTAGAAACTTTTCATAGAGAAAAGGATTCAACTCTGCTGTTCCTGCAGTCTCGCAAGCAGAATCTCTCAGATTTAGTCTCAGCTCAGATTGTGATGCAGACATCTCAATCGTACCATCAAATAATAATCTCTAATATCTAAATATTTCTGTCTAAACCCACTTTTGTATTTTGGACCCAAATTGGTGTAAATCTGAGATTTTTTTTCTTTCTTTTCATTCGTTGTCCCAGGAAGCAGCTCATTCTCCAGGATGGTGAAGATCTCCACTGAGTGTGAGGGTTCTGGGTTCTGAACCCAGAGGAACAGGCTTCGTTTCTTGGCCAAACACCAGGAGGAATGTTTGGAATGGGACGTGTGTGAGGAGCCGCTCCGACACGTCTGGGCCTGAACTGCAGACTCCAACGTCTTAAGATCTCCCTCAACCTGAAGCACGTTCCCTCGTCAGGTACTTTTATTTGTTATTTCTAGCAATTTCCACCTCATCGCTCGACTCCAGGAAGTTTCCTTCACTCCTATATTTACTTGTTTTAAGTTAATACGTTTATTCAAATATTATCTATATTAAACCAGGTCGACTTTAGCTTTCAACCTTCACGGGTGACTTGTGTTCCAATTCGAGTTTTTCTTCTGGTGGGCGTGGCCTATATTTGTGTGTGTGTGTGTTTTTTATAGTAATATATTCATAAATGATTCGAGTTTGTCTTCATTATGCGAAAAAAGAGACGTGACCTACTTTTCTCTGCACTGGGATTGTGTTCAGCGGACTGTTTAATATTCAAACAGGGGGCGTGGCTTATGGCTTTGACTGGTAAACAGGGGCGTGGTTTGTGTGTCTGGACATGTGCTTTTTTTATCTTATGCAAATAAGGCCGTGGAAATCTAAATAATGCAAATGAGATAAATGCCTGTCGCGTTATGTTATTTCAATGATTGCGTGGTCCAAATGTTCTATTAAACAAAAAATATTTGGGTATGAAAATTGGGGTGTGGTCTATTTTATTTTATGTTATGTATGTAATAAACACATTTGAATAGGTTCACATACTTCTTTGTTAAATATGCAAATAGTCCTATGGCCTAGTTTTAATTAAATATTTAAATGAGGTGAACCTCTTGTCCACATGTTTGATTCCCAGCATGCTCACAGTTTCTGTCTTTCTGTTTCATAACCAGCCGATTTCTGTCTGTCCAGTTTCCACTCACATAAGCGAGAGAGCTGTCAATCAACAGACTCGAGGACGAAAACAAAGGACGGACTGTGGATGTAAGGAAGATCAGTTCAAACACATTAAATCCGTTGAAAAACATTTAAAGTAACATAAGATAATATAGATTAATATTCTAGTTTCCGTCTGTAAATCAAAGCTCCTCCACTCTATTATACCTATTATACTGTGGGTGGGTGATAACTCACTGTGTGAGTTCCTCATGCCGAAACTAAAACCCAATCGGAGTCGGAACACGTTTTCTCCGTCGAGGATTAAGAAATAATGTATGTTTACAACTAGTTTCACAAAACATTTGAATTCATTTGATGATCAGAGATCAATACATTATGTTGACACAGATAGAAATAAAAGCGCTAATGTATTTAAATCGTGATAATAATTTAAAGCATGCTCTGTAGTTGAAAACACATGGAGGACCTGGTCTCCATCACATTCTTCTGACGGGACCCCCCCCTCGCCCTCCCCCCCAAAGACCTCTGTGCAACCTGGCTGACCTGCCCCCCCCCCTCCCCCCGACTCACCCATAGACCCCTCACCCCTCCCTCCTGCTGTCACATGTGGCCTCCCCCCCTTCCAACACATCAACCCCCACTCCTGACAAAGCATGCCTCCCTCCCCCCGCTGCACCCCCTTCAGACTGCACCCCCCCCCCTCCCCCTCCCCCCCCCCCCTGTAACCCTACACAACAATGAGAGGCTCCACACTTCACCCCACCTCCCCCGTTTGTCACCCCCGCCACCTGGTATTGTCCTTTAACGTGGATCAGGTGTTCACTGGCTAAATAAATAACATAAGGAGAAAAAAAAAAAAACAGGAAAGTTTTTTTCTTCAATTTCACACCTTAAGGGTTTTATTTTATTTGGATATATTTTTTTTACCAGAAGTCCATAAGTTACATTGTTGCAGCAATTTCTGTTTTATAACCGGATTTTATTTTCAAAATCACATTTAAATAATAAAATGGCATAAAATAACAATAATTGTCTTTCACTTTTAAGCACTCCAGGTGGAGGAGCTGTGTTTACGCTGAAAAAGAAGAAACCATTGTCCACAGCATCTGTCGGTTAACTGCCGCTTTCACTTTTCTTTTCCATTCAAAGGTTTTTTTTGTTGTTTTTTTTTTTTTGTAAGGTAGCAAATAGTGTCTGTGAATAATCACACGTTACATTTGCTGCATATCATTTCTCCTCTGTTAAACAATGCATTGTTTACATTGCCTCATCATTCCCATTTCCACTGCAGGTTATTATGAGCAGAGAGGAGTCTGCAGACGATGGAGGAGGAGGAGGAGGAGGAGGAGGAGGAGAGGGAGAGTCCAGGCCGGGTCATATCTCCATTCATTGATTTTAAAGAACACCACCAAGTGGCACAGAGCAGAGATAACAGGAGGAGACGAGCAGGCCGACTCAGGTAGTGCATCACACTTCCAACTTAAAAAAATATATATTAAAAATATAATCAGACTGTCCACTGAGGAAGAGAAAAACCATTGGAGGCTCTTCTGGGGGGAAAATATATAAAAAAAAGGCCAATAAGTTGATGTTGAGTTTTTGATTTCTCTTTTTATTTCCTGTGCTCATGATAAAAAAAATATATATATATGTATATACTGTATATATTGCTATTTGACTCTTGTATTATGGTAAATATCAGTGCTCTGCTGCAGGGTTTGTACACTGTGACTCGGATATTTCACCAGTGATCAATCAAGTTATAGGTAATCAATAGAAACGACTCTCAGGTTGTTTTTAGACAAACGACATGTTAATTATTTCACATTCGGCCGGCTAGTGGAGTATTGAACAAGTATTACTAATATAAGTATGCGTAAGCAATTTATGAACTATGAACAGGGTTTATTACGTTCACTGGTATCACACACTGCGAGTGTGATTTATTTGCAACAAAAGGCTCAAAAAACGACAACACCGATTTTTTTAAGTTTATTTATTTTTTTATGAAGATTATAAATTTTTTTTGAACAAATATTTTCTCAAACAGTTTTTACCCGGAGAGCTACAATTTATTAAAAACACACACGTACAACAGACAGGAGGAAAAAAAAATACAAGAAGAAGAAGAAGAAACACAAAATATGCAGAGAATGGCTGAATACTCTCTTTCTTTTGGTACACACAGTGCTCATAAAGCTAATGCATGAATTATGGCTGCTGCCTTTTTAAAACAAAAGGACTAATAACTCTTCCTCTTTTTTTTCTCTCTCTCTCTTTTTGACCCAACAGAGTTGAGGTGCGAGACGCTTCCATGGACAGATGGATGACCACAGAGTCCCCCAAAAAAACAACTCCTCCTGCAGGTGAGCCAGTGGTCACCATGACAACCAAACCCATGTGAATGTGCAAGGTCCATTGTAGTATGGAGACGGTGTAGTTCAGCAGCTCGCAGGAGTGTGCGTCAGATTTAAGGCAACGACAGTCAATCAATCGGTTTGATCAGGTTTTTGTTTTTTTTAATCAGTGGCCCATATGGCACCAAACTCCTCCCCCTCAAAACTATTGTCAATAAAATTGGTAAACTTTTTTTTGAATTTTAAATATCTTTTTTTTTTTCTTGCAAAAATAAAGCGGGATTTTTTTTTTCATATACATCACGGTGGGAGACCAGGGGTCTTTACGTCCTAACGCCTCCACGTCCTCCAATCACAGCAGAGCTCAGTGACGTCACGTCTTTGATTTTTTTTCTTTTCTTTCTTTTTTGAAGGTTTCAATCAGGATGTCAACAAAACAATGTTTTATATTTAGTTCTCTCACGTGAAAGAGACTTTTTCAACTTTTATCCGACCCACCGGGTGGAAACCAGGTCCAGTGTTTAGAGGAACGATCCAGATCAGGAACTTCCTCCTCTGGTTTTTAGTTCAGGTGGGTTTCTGCTCCTCCACACAAACCTGTCTAACCTCCTCCCTCCTCCGGCCGGACGGGGTCAAAAGGCCACGATGGCCCGGGTCCAGGCTCCCAGGCTGGCCAGGGCCTGCTTGCTGCACACCTGGTCCAGGTCCTGGTGCCGGCTCAGCAGCCCGGAGAACCCCGAGCCGAAGATGGAGATGAGTGTGGAGATGTTGGACGTGTCCGGACCGGATGCGCAGCAGTCCTCGCGCCTGGCTCGTTTCCGGGCCGCCGCGGTGGCGGTGGTGGACTCGTTCGCCTCGTCGACCTTGCGCTTCCGGGCCGGCGGCTGCGCTCCTCCGGTTCCTCCGGCTCCTCCGGCACGGCAGCAGCAGTCCTGGTGGAGGAAGCCGTTCTCCACTGTGGTCACCACATGCGTGTCCAGGTCCAGCACGGTGGTGCGGCCGCAGTGGTCCGCGGACGCCGGCTCGGGCTCCGCCGGCTCGGGCTCCGGAGCCTCCATGCAGCAGCTGCGGTAGTCTCCCGGCTCCGGCTCTTTACTCTGCGAGCGCAGGGGCGCCGCGGCGCGCGCACACAGCGGCTCGGGCTCCGGCTCCTCCAGCGGGTCCAGCTCCTGGATCTCGTCGCACACGGCCATCAGCTCTTCGTACTGCTGCCTGCGGTACATCTCCGCGTAGCGCTCCTTGATGTAGAGCTGCCGCGCGTCCCGCAGCACGTAGGACACCAGCAGGTTCTTGTGCAGCTTGATGCCGCCGCGCTGCGTCCGCGAGTTGTGGATCTTCATCAGGGAGATGGAGATCAGGCTCTGCGCGTCCACCGCGCCCTCCATGGCTGAAGCCCGCCGCCCTCCCGCGGCTCCGAGCCCCGGGAGAGCACGCCCCGTGCGTCCGCTGTCTCTGTGAGGACCGATGCGCGAGGACGGCGTGTCCGGTGCGGGACGTTGAACGCGGTGAGACACCCTGCGATCATCTCCCCGCACCAGTGCGCCTTTATACCGCAGCCCGATTGCCCGCCCCCTCTGCGGCGGCAGCCAATCGGCCGCCGCGCAGCCGCAGAGTGACAGCCGGGCATGTTTAGCTCTGGACCAATCGGCGCGCGGCGGTTCTTCAGATCTATTTAAACTGGAGCGGGCGACCCGGGACATTCCCGGACCCACTCTGGCTAAAACCAGACTTAAAACGTATTTTAACACAAGTGACCATTATTAGAGAAGGATTGTCAATCCTGCCAATCAACAACAAGATTTGCATAAAGTAAAAACTCGTTATAACTTATTTATAGCTTTATGTTAATGCATTACAATTAGTGCTAGTGTTTCCAAAAATGGAAACATTTAGTCTTTGAATGGGACAAGACGGTACATATATATTTTTTAAAAGGTTAAACGCCTTATCTAAAATAATATACACACACACACACACACTTATATATATTATATACAGAGAATAAAAGGAAAATATGACGATATGAGGCTGAAAGAGACCTAACCTTAATAAGTCTCTCCTGAAAAATAATGCAAGAGTGATGTTCACTTCTGTCATTTGAGGATGAATCCTGAAGAACTTTGTGCACTAATGAACTTTTCTACATTAGTGAATGAATATTAATGTGGTTTAGATAAATCCGTTTTTGATTTCAAAACTGAATCAGAGTTCCTGCTGTCAGGACAAACTGAAAGGTTTGTGGTTTGGATTCTATGACACAGGTAAGGTCTGAATAAGGCTGTGACGGAGGCATGTGTAAGACTGACAGCTGTCTCAGCCAATCACAGCCAGCCGTGGAGGTCCTGTTCCGTCACTAACCCACGGGAGGCGTCTCTGTTCACTTCATAGTTTTTATTCAATATGTGGCAGCAGCTGAAGTGTCCTGTGTCCGTACACGCAGCACATATTTGATATATATGAGCTATTGAAATGGTTCTGTTTCCAATATCATTTTTATTATTGATCAATAATACAAATCAATAACTCTAATCAATGTATTTCTAACGACAGGTGAGAGTGTGGAAGGAACAAAGGATGGACAGGATGTGACTGAAGCAAAACGCACGTTGACCAGGTTACTCTCTCTCGCTCTCTCTCTCTCTCTCTCTCTTTCTTTTTTTTTTTTTCAATGCGTCACGTGGTGCAGGAAGCCAGCACTGCAGTGGCCTCTCAGGATCAAACGTGCAGTAACCTGAGTTGAACCTGTAGAGGCCAGTGCAGCACCAGTTTTCTGCCCCGTGTGATGTGAGCGTTTTTGTCAGCGTTTCCAAAATATGTTGTTCCTCTGAGGTGGGACGGTTCCTCTGCAGCCTGAAAAAGTTCCTCAGCTCCAACGCGTGTTATGAGAAACCACGGTACACCCGTGGAAAATATTCATAATGCACATACATGTGCACGTAACTGCACATACGTGTTCACAAGAGCCAGGTGGATAGTTTAGGTTTTTATTTGTCCAGGTTTGGAGAAATGGCTTGTACAATGGCGAAATTTTAATTTTATTTAATTTTTGATAAATGTATACTTATTTTCATTCAGTGTTTTTTTTTATAGACAGTTTATTATTTATATTTTAATATATTATATCTATTCCAGGTAAACGGAGTAGATTCTGAGCAAATGATCATTTTGTCTCTCTTAACTTTGGACAGGCTAGCAGTTTCCCTCTGCGTTCAGTCATTGTGCTAAGCTAGGCTAATCACGTCATCATCTCACCCACGTATATTTATGGCCGAGATTTTATACATGGACAAGTAGGATAACGCTCTTATAGCGTATGAATCTCTGTGTGTGAGTTGGTGTCACCCCTTTGTGTTATTTGCCTAAAAAGAAAATAGTGCTTTCCCTCCATCATCCGCCTTCTCCTCTTTCTATTTTCAGCTCATGGTGTCCTGGCTCTCCTCCTCCTCCTCCTTTCAGCCTCACCGCTCCTCACTCGTTCCCCTCCCTCTCTCGCAGCATTGCAGCGTTTTCCTCCAGCAGCCCACGGAGGCGTCCTGCATCTGTACCCATGGTTACGGCATCCATGCATCTCCCCTCTCCTCCTCCTCCTCCTCAAACCTTTTTCCTTCGAGCGATTGTTTGCAGAACAACCCTTCGCAGCCAATCCTGTCATAGCAGCGTATATATATTCCGAGGAGGAAGGCAATGAAGTCTGTAGACTGGGAGTTTGATGGTTTATTGATGAAGACTCCGGAGGGAGCGCAAGGCCTGATTTCTGTTCACAGTAAATATATCAGATTCCGACGATTGGATTTTAATGAAACTTTGGGGAATGATGCTCGTGAGAAATCGGCCTGAGGGGAAACACGGTTGTTTGATTGACACGTGCAGTCAGAGCAGATACGACGACAGGTGCAATGCTCTCTGCTCCACTATACGTCAACAATTATTTATTGAAATTAGTACAAATACTGCAGTTAACAATCTTCACACCGCACATGTAGGTTTGTCCCACGTTTATGAATAAATTCCTACAAATGATATCTGTGGGTCTGTCCTGGCTGTAATGGAATGCCAAACTTGTATTTATTTTATTTTCAGAGCCACATTATCCTCGAGGTCCAGTATTCACTGGAAGAACTGGTTTTTGGGTTTTTGCTTCCTGGGTGGTGAGGATCTGATTGTGGGTGGAAACCGGTCTGATCCTCCGTGGGCTCTAAGCTCCGCCTCTCACAGTTAATAATCCATTATTAATGAAAATCATGATTGCTGCTGCTTTAGTAGTTTCTTTATGCTGACAACTCAATATATGGAAGAGTCTGCAACCAGAGAGGAGGACGAGGTAAAAAAAAAAAAAGATATGGGAGGAATATAACGCACGAGAGAAGAAGAAATTGGATCAGTCGAAATAATCGTGTAAATAATTCACGTTTTCCTCTCAGACCACATTTAGCGAATTTTTGGTTTTGGTGTCTTGATTTATTTTTAATATTTATCTGACTTTATCCTTGGTTAATAAGCGTTTATTATTATGTATTCATCTTCATTATTACAATACTTATATCACTGACCCCACAGCACTGTAATGAATGAATACCAGTTTGAAGACTTTTGTTTCATCCACGTTTAAAATGTGTTTATTATTTTTGACAGGATCCCGACCCGTGCCCTTCAGAGGCCTGAAGAGGATGAAGATGATGATGAAGATGATGTGAGTGAAATTCATCCAACACATTTATTCTACGACTGTCAATTCGAACTTTCACGTCCTGCCGCATGTGTGGAGAGAAATTCTCTGGTTTGACTTCACATGTGTGTGCCTCGTGTTTTTTGATGTCGTCAGGCGTGTTGTATATTACACGTAGGTTACACAGAAACAGCCGTGTGGGTTAGTTTCTCTCTCTCTCTCTCCCTCTCTCTCTGTCTCTCTCTGCCTTTCCACCACTTTGGGTTCGTTATATAAAAATATATAAAAAAGCTTCTTTCTCTGCTTCTGGAGGAGTGAAGAAAAAAAAATCTCTTTTCTTTCTTTCTGTCTTGGTCCCAACTGCTTTGGTCTGCTGCTCGCCCGCTCCCCCCCTCCCTCCCTCCCTCTCCTCCCTCCTCCCTCCCTTCCTCTGCTTTTGCTGGCTCTGCTTTCATTCCAGCCCCCCCCCCACCACCACCACCACCAGCTCTTCCAGCCCTCCGTCTTTCCTCTGGAGAATAGGGGTCACTGCACAAATGATTACTCAGACCCCGGTCTCCATGGCAATGTGTCTGTGCGACGGTTGAGGATGGAGCTGAGCGGAGCCGTGGATGGAGGAAGCAGACGTGTGCGTCTCGGTGTAGTCGGCCTCCATCTTTCCTCCGTGTGTGTGTGCGCCTGTGCTGAGGAAACGTTGGGCTGCTTTGTCTCAGTCTGCAGCCGCTAACCGTTGTCCTTTCACATCTGCTCCTGGGATCCGGAAAACTGAACCTATTCCTAAAACGTGTTTTATAGGCATTCCAGTAGTCCACCATAGAGGGACATGAAATTGAAATGTAAAGATTTCAGTCCAAACTTTGGCTTGTCTAGATGATTGTGTGAATCCACTTGAATAAGAAGCTCATAAACTCCAACAATGGAACCAACAGCAACTTTGCAAGAAAATGCAAAAAAAAAAAAAAAAAAAAAAAAAAAATTCAAAACCAAAAATTGAATGTATAAATTATAAAATTATTCAATAATTATAAATGACATATTTTTATCTTTCCTGGTGTTAATAATCCTCTGTAATCTTGTGTGTCGGTAGTGAACCGAACCACAGTGTAACCCAGGTCCTCCTCTCTGCAGGTTCCCCCTTGGGTGATAGATGTTGATCTTCTGCATTTTTGGAATACCAGCTGGTCGACTCATCTTTATGGTCCAGGAGCTTCTCTGGAAAAGCACAGTGAATGTCCAGGTTTGATCTTTGATTGGGTTTTTTTTTGTTGTGGTGTAGAACATCATAAACTGGATATAATGTGATATAACGTGATTATGACAGTGAGTCAAGATTATTATTATTATTATTATTATTATTATTATTATTATTATTATTATTATTATTACTATTATTATTATTATTATTATTATGTTCCCCCAAACCACAGTCCAGCCTCCACAGACAAACCAAGGCCGGTGTCTTCTGAGCTTCTGGAAGTGATTCAGACTGTTTGTTTATGACACATGGGCATGTTGCATTGTGGGTAATTGATACATGGATGGACTAGGAAGCAAAAAAAATGGACCTCACTTAGACCCGTCCCAGTATGAATTGTTGAGCCAAAAGACAATTATTTCCATCTCTGTCTGTCTCTCTCTCTCTCTGTGAAGAAGTGTAGCACTAAACTGTCAGAGTTCCTCTTTAACTTGGTGACTGAAGTCTTTAAATAAAAAAAATATCTGGAATCTGAAGGAGGAAAAAAGAAGCGGATGATGCCCAGTGTTTCTGCAGAAATCCAAACGTGGTGTTTGTCTGTGTGTGGCTCTGTCAGCTTTGTCCCTCTAAGAGCTTTTTTTTTCCTCCCCCGCTTTCCTCTCCTAAAGAGAGAGAGAAAGAGAGAGAGAGAGGCTGGAGCCAGCAGTCTGGAACAAGCACGACAGAATTTGAATTATAGAAGCAATACAGCAAAGAGAGAGAGAGAGAGTGTGGGTGTGTGGGTGTGTGTGTGCGCGCAAGTGTGTGTGTGTGTGTGTGCGCGAGTGTGTGTGTGTGTGTGCGCGCGAGTGTGTATGTGTGTGTGTGTGCATGTGTGTGCGTGCGTGTGTGAATGTGTGTGTGTGTGGGTGCGCGCGAGTGTGTGTGTGTGTGCGTGGATGTGTATGTGTGTGTGAATGTGTGTGTGTGTGCATGTGTGTGCGTGCGTGTGTGAATGTGTGTGTGTGTGTGCGCGCGAGTGTGTGTGTGTGCGAGTGTGTGTGTGTGTGTGCATGGATGTGTGTGTGTGTGTGTGCATGGATGTGTGTGTGTGCGTGCGTGTGTGAATGTGTGTGTGTGTGTGTGTGTTGATATTTCAAAGGCGTTGCTGAAAAGCTCGTTTTGAACTGTGTCCTTCTTGCGCTGCCGTAATGAGGAGTAAAATGTGAGTGTGTGTGAATGTGTGTGTGTGTTCAGTACAACACTCCCACAGTGTTTCACATTATAGAAACACAGACACAGCGAAGCAGAATATAACAAATATACGACGACCTGGTGTTCTTAATTATGACGACGTTTGGCTCTGATTCTCACCCTGGAACTTTTTTTCTTTACTCAGAAACTAAAATGTTCCCGCTGACGAATAAAAATGCAGACGACGTTCCTCTCCGGTCCAGCAGGTGGTGCTGCTGCACGGAGCGACGCCATGCAAAAAGCCACGTAAAACATGGAGGCTGCACCCTGAAACTCTTCATCCCAAAGTTGAGACTTTGCCGCTGGGCCACTCAAGCCCAAAAAACCTCAAGGACGTGGAAATGTATTTGGAGAAAGTGCACAATGCAAAAAGTAAAGTTGAACAAGAAACCCGAAGGCTCACAGATCTGCTCCTGCGATGCTTTGGTCGTTTCTATACGTAAAACATGGAGGCTGCACCCTGAAACTCTTCATCCCAAAGTTGAGACTTTGCCACTGGGCCACTCAAGCCCAAAAAACCTCAAGGACGTGGAAATGTATTTGGAGAAAGTGCACAATGCAAAAAGTAAAGTTGAACAAGAAACCCGAAGGCTCACAGATCTGCTCCTGCGATGCTTTGGTCGTTTCTATGGTTACCGCCATGGATACAGCTGTGTGGTTTTGTCTTTCTCCTAACATCGGCTGATACAGCGCTTCAACCGGAATGTGTTGATTACACGGTGATCGCTGAACGAGGCCACGCCCACATCCTGGACCTGGTCACATGTTCCTGTGAAGGTTCACAACGGGTGGCCTCTTTCAATGAAACTTCTCCAAATCTGAGTCCGTGTGGTGTCGTTCTGCTTCCAGGTGGATGAGGCCCCTCCCCTCAACCCCCCCCCCTCACCATTTAACTTCCCCTCTGTCTCACAGTCTGTCAGTCCACATTCACTCTGTCCAGAGCGTGGAGTCTTCCTGTGGTGGATATTTGCTGGGATTTAATCATCAACAGCAACACACACAAACACACACACACACACACATGCACACACACGCACACACACACCCGCACACGGACACACACACGCGCACGCACACACACACACATGCACACACCCACACACACGCACACACACCCACGCGCACACACACACCCACGCACACACACGGCCACACACACACACATCTGCACACACACACCCACATGCACACACACGCACACGCCCACACACATCTGCACACACACGCACTCACACACACACATCCGCACACACACGAACACACGCACCCACACACACACACACACGCACACACACACACGCACAGAAACCCATCAAACTGCAATGAATGCACCGCCTTCCCCATTCCGAAGCTATCACTTCACAGAGCAGTTTCACATAGAGGAGGGGGGGGGGGGGGGGGGGGGCGGGGGGGGGGGGGGGTGTGCGCGCTCGCGTGTGTGTGCGTGCTGGAGGGAGGGAACATTCCAGAGATAGTAGACAAAAACAGAAACAGGGAGAGACAGACATCATTGTAATGATACTCTGCATACTGAATATTCCCCCCGGCCTTTTTCCATTAGCGCACAACAGAGGAGCTGTTCCGCTGATCCAGGCCAGATTTTACCTCTCTTTCTCTCCCTCTCTCCCTTCCTCTTCTTTGCATTTTTTTTCACAGACACATTGTGCAAATGTAACCTTTTGCAAGCTCCCCCCCCACCTCCTCCTCCTCCTCCTCCTCCACCACCGCCGCGCCGCACCGCTCCCCCATCCCCAGGAAGTTGGTTCGCCACTTTGCTGCCAAGAAATATGAAAAACTGGCAGGCTGCCCGTTTCATCTGCAAACAGGCGGCAGGGAGAGGGAGGATGGAAGCAGCGGGGTGGAGGGAGGGGGGGAGGGGGGTGGAGGAGGAGGGGGGGGAGTGGAGGTGACACAGAGGAGAAGGAAACGCGGCTGCTGAGCCACAGTGAACAAAAAGGCTTGAAAAGACAAGGAGGGCTGCAGAGATAAGGAGGAATTTCAGCTGCACATCACCGAGTGAAGATGAATCGCGCGTGGGCGCGCGCGTGCGGTGACGAGACACACACACACACACACACACACACACACACACACACACACACACACACACACACACACACACACCGTTATTAGTAATGTTGCGCGCCGGTCAAAGGGAGAATCTACACAACACAGAATGACACAGAGTTTGATGAGGAGAATAAAAAAAAAACGGCTGCACACAAGAAAGGGGAGAAATCTCGGTGCATGATTGCATCATTTGCAAAGAGAAACAAAAAACGACAAAAGTGGTGGCCATTCAAATGTGCCGCAAATCAAGAAAAAAAAACCCGGTGGAACCCAAAAGGCCAAACGGCAGCTCACAAAACTTAATTCATGAATTGGAGAAAAATCAAGTGTGGAGGAAAAAAAAAGTTCTGATGTCATTGAGTTTCACAGAGTGAAGAGGTCGATGGACGCAGCTGATCTCAGTAAACCACAGAAGAAGAACAGCTGCAGGAGGCGCTGACGTCTGTGGGTCCTAAAAGTTCACACGACACGATTTGGACGAGTTGGTCCCGTATTCAGTCGCACCTCGGTTCTCCCAGAGCTCTTCCTGTGGTCGTGACGTGCCCGTGTGATGCTGTTCCTGTCGGTTGCCTGGCAACAGAGGAGGAGGAGGTGGTGAGTGAAGGTGAGCCCGAGGGAGAGAGGAAGGAGGTTTTTCTTTCTCGCGGATGTGAGCGCGGTGAAACTCGGGTCACATTTGAAGATAAAGATAAAAAAACTACAAGTATCAATAACCTCGACGTCTATCTTCAGGAGGAGGCGGGGTCTTGGAAGACCTGATTCCACTTCCTGGTTACTCCTCATCCCCTAATAATATATTTGAAAAATGTAGTTTTCATTGTTATTGATCAATTGTCACTTTGATGATAGCCTTTTTTTTTCAGCTTTATAGGTGAACTGAAATGAATTCAGTTCTGTGTTCAGAAAGTAATAAAAAAAAAAAAGATGCGTAAACAACCTGACGGAGAGAAAGAGGAAGACTTGAATAAAAGAGAAGGCAAGAACCAGAGGGGAATAAGTGTCGTCCCACAGCGAGGGAGATAGAGAGAGGGGGGAGAGAGGGAGGGGGGGGGGTGGAAGGATCAATATCTAATTTCAGTGCTGAGCTCACTGTGGACGGTTTCCCAATAAAGCTGAGAGCCAACACAAAAGTTTGAAAAGCCGCCTGTGTCTGTCTCTGCAGCTCAACCTGCTGCACGTATGACCTGTTTAATCACGGCACAGGCGTGTGAAGCCTTCAGGAATAAACCCTGGGAGTACATGTGTCATACGTGTATCTTACGTGGCCTTCGCTGGACTCATGAGACAAAACCCTTTGCTGATAAAACCTGAACAGGGAAATTAACCGCAGACTTTCTCTCCCTTTGTTTCCCGTGTTTCAGATCCGTGAACTGTCCCATGTCCAAAGCGTCATGCGTGTTGTTCCCGTGTCCCAGAGCTTCAATGTGAAAGTGTTGGGTACAGGCACGGTGAGCTGACCCCAAGGTTCAGAAAAGGTAAATCTCAGCTGAGGTCTTTCAACATGCCAGTGAATCATAGAAAGACAGAGAGAGAGAGAGGGATTGTCTCGTCCCCCGTGGTTGTGGTAACCGTGATGTTGGTTTTCTTTGTCTCGCCACAGGACGGAGGTGTTGGGGGTTTGCGTCTCTTCAATATTCATGAGAGGAGATGCAGCAGTGTCACTGAGCAGCCTGTTACTGCAGGGTTAGGGTTTTCATCCCATCCGAGTCCCCATTTAAGGCTTATAAATGTGAAACTAGGGTCATGGTTTCGGGAAGGGGAGCTGCTAGAGAGATGGGAGTTGGTTTCTGGAGGTAATCATGGACCCGGAAAAGGCTGGTCTCGGTCCTGTGTCGCTCGGACATAGGGAGGTAGGTCAAAGGTCAAAATGCCTGAAAATATCTTCCAGTTTCACCCATTTCCCAATGTCCAAGCGACACGTGACCAAGTCCAGCGCGTTCGGGGTCCCTGAAAACCCTCACAGACCAACTCCCATCTCTCTAGCAGCTCCCCTTCCCAAAACCCTAACCCTAATTTCACATGTACAACCCTGAAATGGGTTAGGGCTAGGGCTAGGGGTTAGGGGTTAGGGGTTAGGGGTTAGGGGTTAGGGGTTAGGGGTTAGGGGTTAGGGGTTAGGGTTAGGTTTGGGGTCAAGGTTTAGGGTTAAGTTGGGCTAAGTGTTAGGGCTAGGTTAGGGTTTAGGGTTCGGATTAGGGTTTTGGTAATGAAAACCACTACAGTACGAGAATTTTTTGGAATAACTGTTGATTTGAAGGTCCTACAGATCTGGAAGTTGGCCCCCTATATTGACCCTTCCGCATTCAACAGTACCATCCGCGGGTCTCTACGACATCGGGAAGTTGGTGAAATCCCAAATGTGTTTTCTGCTAATAACTTTTGATAGGAAGGTCTCATCAACACTCTGTTGCCCTCTGCCCCTCCCCCATTTATGGCCATTCTGCATCCAACAGTACCACATGTGTTAGGGTTAGGTGATTGGGTTAGGTTTTAGGGTTAGGGTCAGGGTTTAGGTTTTCCTTTCATACAGATTAATAATTTAATGAGTTATTGAGCTTGCTGATCCAGACGATAATTTTTTGGAATAACTGTTGATATGAAGGTCCTACAGATCTGGAAGTTGGCCCCCTATATTGACCCTTCCGCATTCAACAGTACCATCCGCGGGTCTCTACGACATGGGGAAGTTGGTGAAATCCCAATTGTGTTTTCTGCTAATAACTTTTGATAGGAAGGTCTCATCAACACTCTGTTGCCCTCTGCCCCTCCCCCATTTATGGCCATTCTGCATCCAACAGTACCACATGTGTTAGGGTTAGGTGATTGGGTTAGGTTTTAGGGTTAGGGTCAGGGTTTAGGTTTTCCTTTCATACAGATTAATAATTTAATGAGTTATTGAGCTTGCTGATCCAGACACTTAAGAAAACCTGTGATTCTGGTGGAGCAGATGGTTCCGATGATTGTGGTTGTGCTGGGGGTTTTGGTGGTTCTGGTGGTTCCAATGTTTATGATGGTTCTGGTTGTGCTGGTTGTTCCGGTGGTTCTGATTGTTCTTGTGGTTCTGGTAGTTCCGATGGTTCCAGTTGTTCTGGTTGTTCTGGTGGTTCGGATGGTTCTCGTTGTTCTGATGGTTTTGTTGGTTTTGATGGTTCTGATGGTTCTGGTGGTTCCGATGTTTCGGATGGTTCTGCTGGTTTCGATAGTTCCCGTTGTTCCGGTGATTCTGGTGGTTCTGATGGTTCTGATGGATTTGATGGTTCTGGTGGTTCCGATGGTTCTGATGGATCTGGTGGTTCTGGTGGTTTCTGTGGTTCTGGTAGTTTGGATGGTTCTGGTGGTTTCTGTGGTTCTGGTAGTTCGGATGGTTCTGGTGGTTTCTGTGGTTCTGGTGGTTCTGGTGGTTTCTGTGGTTCTGGTAGTTCGGATGGTTCTGGTGGTTTCTGTGGTTCTGGTGGTTCTGGTGGTTTCTGTGGTTCTGGTGGTTCTGGTGGTTTCTGTGGTTCTGGGAGTTCGGATGGTTCTGGTGGTTCCGATGGTTTCGGTGTAGCTGATTGTTACGGTATCGGGAGAGAGAGAGAGAGAGAGAGCGAGAGCGAATCGAAGTGACACCACTGCCTCCCTGTGGTTCGTCCACTGATCTGCAGCATCACCAAAAAGTACATCTTTACATGATTATTCAATAACAGTGATATATAAAAGTGATCAATGATAAATCGATACACATTTTATTGATTGTACTGTTGCATGTAGACTCTAAATTGTGATGCTTTTCTTTTTATATGTGTAAAAACTTAACAATTTAATGTATATTTTTAAACTTGTGGCTGCTTGTACATGTGTTTGTACGTGTGTATATCAATAGAGGGAGCTGTTTCCCCACCGTGGAGCTTATTACGGAAATGACGTCATCAGTGGTCAGAAATAGAATCCAGAGTTTCCTGTATTGCCGGTGCTTCTGAGCTGGACGCGTTGCTCCCGGTGGAGACTCCACACGAGGTGAGTTTCTGTAAAAGGCTTTTTATTTTATATATATATAACTTAAAAAAACGACAGTTTATAGTGAATCTGTCGGTGTCTAACTGTCAGCTAGGTGCGGGGCTAATGCTACATGCTAGCATCGGTTCCACAGTTGAACGGAAACTTGTCTCCAAACGTATTTATATAAAAATAGAACTTTAATCTTTAAAACAGAACGTTAAATGTTTTTTTTTTTACTATGACCTGCATCACAACTTAACCGAATGTTTTAAAGGTTCAGCTGGATTTACAACTTTAACGTTGAATGAAATGCTAACCACGCAGGTACAGCCCATTTATTATTATTATTTTGGACTATTATTGGCTTCTGTGGTCTCAGAGGGTCATGTTTATAATAACTGTTGTTTCTTTGGTCTTTCAAACGAGATGTTTCTGAGAGTGTGTTGCATTACTTCAGTTTACTGGGAGACATGAAAATAGTGAGTTAAAAACAGACACTGATGTCATGTGTCCCACTGGGAGAAGTGGGACAGAGTCTGTGGTTTGATGGGCACTGACAGCTGAGCTGCTGGGTGCCTCTGTGTGTGTATTCAGTTTGTGTGTTTGTGAGTCCGTGTCTGAGAGAGAGAGAGTGCTTGCATGTGTGCGTTTGTTGCAGTTCTCCGCTTGGTTCCCTTTCCGCTGAGGACAATAATAATTTTTATAATCTTACCATAATATTGAGTTGTGCGTCCTCTCTGTGGGGACCAGGGACAGGATGGGGGACGAGGTGCAGGACGAGAGGTTCTACTCCAACGCCGAGGACTACTGGAGGGAGGTTCCTCCCACGGTGGAGGGCATGCTGGGAGGCTACGGCAGCATCTCCAGCATCGACATCAACGGATCCAAAGCCTTCTTGCGCAAGTTCCTCGGGGTAAGAACATCCATAAAGATTGAATAACTATATAAATATGCTTTTTTTTATGATCAAATAAAACAGTGTGAATCAGTCTTATTTTGTGTCCTTGCAGGAAGGCGAGGGGAAGACCAGCGCCGGCTGCGCCCTGGACTGCGGTGCGGGCATCGGAAGGATCACCAAGCGCCTGCTGCTGCCTCTGTTCCGCAGCGTGGACCTGGTGGACGTCACGCAGGAGTTCCTGGACAAGGCCAAGACCTACCTGGGGGACGAGGGCCAGCGGGTGGGACACTACTTCTGCAGCGGCCTGCAGGACTTTGTTCCAGAGAGCGGCCGCTATGATGTCATCTGGATCCAGTGGGTCATCGGTGAGAAACTCATGAGGTCTGAGGGGTGTCCCTCACGTGTCTTTGCACATACTGCTACACATCTATTTATTTCAGAAAAATCTTTAGTACATACTTTTATCTTATTTTCCCTTCTATTATCCCTTATGAGACCCAACTGCGCTCTGTAATTGATAAATGATTGACTTTTTATATTTCCCACCCATCAGGCCACCTGACGGACGAGCACCTGGTGGACTTCCTGCGGCGCTGCCAGTTGGGCCTGCGTCCCAACGGCCTCATCATCATCAAGGACAACGTTTCGTACGAGGGCGTGGTCCCGGACGACGTGGACAGCAGCGTGTGCCGCGACCTGCCCATCGTGCGCGGCCTGGTGGACCGAGCCGGTCTGCGCATCGTCCACCAGGAGCAGCAGATGGACTTCCCCAAGGAGATCTACCAGGTCCACACGCTGGCCCTCAGATAGAGGCTGTCCTCTGCGGGACAGGAAGTGGACCGGCCGC
Source organism: Colistium nudipinnis (assembly GCA_016785305.1). NCBI lineage: Eukaryota > Metazoa > Chordata > Actinopteri > Pleuronectiformes > Rhombosoleidae > Colistium > Colistium nudipinnis. The sequence continues at coordinate 21,880 of JAFBJU010000474.1, forward strand.
GTTCAACGGATTGGAAAAATTGTGCATTTTCTCTGGAGTCAGATATTTATTTATGATGCGTGGGTGGAGCCCCTGTCTGACAAACTGGTGCTCCTCGGGTCAGAGGTCAAGTTTTTTTGTGGATGACGACGCGCAGGCTGCAAATGGACACGGAGATTTTCAGAAGTGACTTTTATACATGCGTGTGCTTTTAGCCTTCACACACATTTGTCACACTTGTCGATGCCATATGAATTTTCATGGAGAGAATTCTCACCGTCCAAATAAAAAGCTCCATGACTGCAGTAATATGGAGTCAAACATTTTAGCTTCCTCTCAAGTCTTTACTTTTTTGAACAAAAAAGTCGTTTTTCTCATGCTTTAGAATGAACTCCCGTTCTCAAATGACAAAGAGCAGCGACGTACTTTTTTGCTGCATCCTTATTCGTTGATAATCACAGAATTTCAGTTACCGACAAGGTCATTCTTTTATTATCGGGGATAAAATAAAGGAGCATTTGTTTTTTTCCTTTGCTGGGTGGAAATGGGCTCCCACAGGAAACACACACACAGACTTTGTGCGCGTGTGTGTGGTACATCCCAAATCAACTTGTGTTTTATGTGCAGTGCAAAAGCATCTGGAAACATCTGTCCTTGAAGTCTGTGTGTCGGATGTTCATCACTCTTTCCTCTGCAGGACCTTGCGGCGGTCACGTGCTCAGGACCAGGTCTCGCTCTGGAGCCGTCCCGTCCTCTCCATGGCATCCAACATCCGTTGGGCCTCCTCGGAGGACACGCCCCCCTCGCGCCGGAACACGTCCCTCAGGGCGTCGCTCACGCTGGCCGGCATCTGCTTGGCATTACTGCAGAGAACCGGAACGTGAGGAGGGCGTGAGATAAGACAACATACTAAGAACATACGACATACATCATGTGACAATCACCCCAGTCTGTGATCAGCACACGTTTCAGAGATCGTCCGATCGATGAAAAGCACACTTTGTATCGATTCTTGCACAAATTGATCGTGGAGCGCGCGCGTCCTGGGAAACTCACCCGGCGATGTAGAAGCAGGCGTGTTTATTGGCCAGCAGGTCCCACAGGAGCGCGGCGTTCTCCTTCACGCGCTGCTGCACGTAGACCTTCTCCTCCTGGATCAAAAACAGGACGTGGGACCTGGTCATTTCCTCTTCAAGCGTAGGACAGGCGCGTGCCTCACCTGGTCTCGGGAGAAGGCGGTGAAGAGGGTCAGCTGTCCGGCCTCCATCATCTCCTCCCACTCGGAGCGGAAGTAGAAGTCTTTGGACTCGGAGCGGCAGCCGAAGAAGAGGACGTTGGCTGAGAGGAGGAGGAAGAGGTTGAGAGGAGGACAGGTCCCCAAACCAGCAAGAGAGCGACGAAGGTCTCACCGGTTTTTCCCTCCGCCCTCCTCTGTTGTAAAGCCGACCTGAACGGAGCCACTCCGGTCCCTGGTCCCACCAGGACCACCGGGGTGTCCTTCTCCTGAGGGAACCTCAGGGTTCCTTTCTTCACCCACAGAGGAACCTGCACCTCCCCTACACGCGGCAGAAACACAAAAAATGATATTTCAACTCCTGTTCTTTTATTTTGTTATTCTCTCCAGTTAGACTCGTGTCGGTTTCGGAGGATTCTATCTTCAGGTCAGGGGTGATGTAACCTTGCGCAGGGTCCAGGGAGGCCAACCAGCCGGAGCAGAGGCCTCTTCGCGGTTTATACATCTTGGTTTTGTAGCGGACCACGGCGACCAGGATCTGGATCCGGTCGGGATGAGCCTGTGCGGAGAAAAACGCTGTCTCCAGATTTCCAGTTTTCTAATATGGTAATACGTGAATTCTTGTGCGCGTCGTGCAGGAGGAGCCACCTGGAGGGAGGAGGCGATGGAGAAGGAGCGCGGCTGGATCTCGGGGAAAAGATCCAGGAGATGGTCCACTTTGAGCTCCGCTGCGGTGTGGGGGAAATCCGCCAAGACCTCCAGCGCGGTGCGGCGCGGCCGGTTGCAGTAGCCGTGCAGCTCGGCCTGTCCGGCCGCAGAGCTGAACTCCAGCAGCTTCTCCCGCTCCAGCGGGTCAGAGGCGAAGGTGGACAGCAGCTCGAAGAAGGAGCGGCGCGGCACGGCGGCCACGTCCAGGTGCCCCTCGGCCAGGTGCCGGACCGTGCAGGGCTGAGGGAGTCCGGCGGGAGCTGAGCACAGCGGGGGAGAGAGAGAGAGAGAGAGAGAGAGAGTGAAGTGGTGCAAAAGGTCCCGTCTCCGTCGGGGGAGGAGTTCCAAACAAACCCACCTGCCGCGGTGCCGTCCGCGGCTCGGAGGGTGAACCGGGCCTCTGGGTCCAACCTCAGCAGCTCACAGAAGTGTCCAACGTCTTCCGGCGCGTTGCGCGGACGCATCATCGCCACGTCCCCGGCTCCGAACCTGTCGAGGGGGAAATCTGATCTTCCGAGTCTGACCGAGGCAGCCACAGCGCGGAGAGCGGTTGATGTCCTTACTCGATCCCAGATCCAGTGATGTCCAACTCTATGAGCCTCACATCCTGGAAGTGCGAGGCGTGTGTCACTCTCCTATTGGACAGGAGCCGGGCGGGAAACGGACGAGACTCGGAGTGGACGGTTTCCTCTGTGGAAATCAGCCTGAAATCCTGCGCCTCCACCGTCACGTCGTCCAGGAAGTGGAAGGTGTACGTCGGCGGGAGTCTGCCATTTAAAAAAAAAAAACAAACAAAGTGAAATAAATAATTATTGTTTTATTTTGAGATCGATTGGATACTCACGGTTCGTCTCCGCTCAGTGGAGACACGTCGGCCAGAGAAGGGTACAGGACGGACACCTTCTCCCAGAAGGACGCGAGCCACGGGTCGATCACGGCGTCCGACCTGTTTCAAACACACATTTAAATGAAAACATGGGATTTCACTTTTGCACCGGCGGACACAGACGCCGTGACCATTTCTCACCCCAGGTCGTGTTGGTCGTCCGCCAGCCCGACAGGAAGCAGCGAGCCGGCGCCCAGCTGCAGCAGACGCTTGTGAAGCTTCTTGGCCACAAAATTGAACCTACGGACAAAAAAAAGAAATAAGAGCGGCTGCGAGAGCTGAGCAGGAGGAGCCTAAAGGCGACGAGGACGGACTTGGGATAAGACGAGTCGCCCAGGCCCAGGACGGCACAGTCCAGACGACTCAGGGATCCCACGGGTAGCGATTTCTTGAAGAGAAACCTCCAGAAGTTCTTTGCGTGAGAAAGAGGGACCAAAAAAAGACATCAGACATGTGCAAATGTTTGGCTTTGATGGATTATGTTGTTGTGTTTTTTACCTTCATATTGTCTGGAGGGTCTCCTTGCCCGGTGGTGGAACACACAACCACCACCAGAGACTCAGTGATCAGGTTGGCCTGATTGAGGAGAGGCACGTGAGGGCTTTTCACATCATTCGTGTTTTGTTGTTTTTTTTTTTTTATCATCAGCCACCACGGTGGCGTAAAACCCAACAACACCAGACTTACAACGCTGTAGTGATCCAGGGGCCAGACCTGAACCTGCAGCCACCTTCTCTGGGCCTGGCGTCCGATCCTCTGAGCCGTGTCCCGCGCTGTCCCGGTCTGACTCCCGTACAGGACCAGCAGGCTGGGCCGGGACATGATGACTGGGAAAGAAACGTAGAAAAATGAAAATAATAAGAGATTGATGGAATAGCCGCATTCGTGTCATCACAGTGAGGGGTGAGACGTTTTGTAACTCTGGATCAAGAGTTCAACTCCTTCATAAATCCCAGTCCACAGCATGCAGCTGCTTCTTCCGCGGCATAAGACTCAACATCACTACGCGAAGGTGAATGTAAATCATGTCATGGTGCGTTATTCACTGGAACAGGTGAGTAGGCCTATAAATGTTACGTGAAACTCTAAAACATATCTTCCATCTAAATAAATGCTGATATCTCGATAAACCTCGTAATGGTCCAAAAATAGTCCTCTGGTAAATCGTTTCCTATGGAAACCAGTGGGACTGTCGTAACGGATCTGACCACACTGCTATCTGCTAACAGGCTAGCTAGTTAGCAGGGGACCATATTGATTGGAAGTTTACATATTTAAGAGTATGATAAATATCAAAAAGCCGCAACGTAACAAGGACACGTACCACAGCTGGACGTGTCCGCTCGGCACGACTTTAAACGGCGATACACTCCCCAGACTCGCTTTACGGCAACTAGTCAGGCTCACTTTTACGACAGATCATCGGGCTCGCTTTACGGCACCGGAATCCGGCCCACTTTCACTCGGTATGTGGCAAACATGTGGCGCACCGGTCCCTTTCTGTCAGAGAAACAAAACAGTTATTTTAAAGATAAAAACAAAATGCGTTTCATGTCCCATCAATGACGTCCGCTCCACATTAGGTTTGACTTATTTATACGTCAGCATTTTGCTCGTAGTTAAATGTTAATTTCTGTGTTGTATTTGTTGCTTTATTTTAATGTGTGTTTTGTGGTATTTTACTGGAAACAAAAGTAAACCGGAAACGTGCGGATGACGCCAGGTGGAGGCTGTGACTGGAACCATTGCTCCTTAGCGGTCCTGTATGTTATTAACGATCTGACAGAAACCTGTAGCTTCTCATTTGGACCCCATTTTAATAGTTAAACGAGAAATACACAAATGCACAACCACACTCACACCAAGAAGAAAGCGTTCAAGATGAAACGGTCCCTGAGGCTTCTTCGGTGAAGGAACTCAGGTATTTGGCTTTCGTCTGCCTCTTATAAACGAGCCGGTTTATCCAGTGAGGAGGAGCCGTCGTCTGCCCTGCCAAACGGACTTGGAAAAGATAAGGAACCATACAGGCAGCGAAATCAAACATTCCACTGTTTTTTTTTTAAGGGCGGAGGGTCTTGGAGAGGTGTGTTCAAAGTTCCAGTGACAGCTCCTCGGTCTGAGTGTGTGAACAGCTGCACGTGAGTCCGTTTATTTAAGAGGCCGAAGGAGTTCACGTTTCTTGCCCACACACAGGTGAGTTTTGTACTAAATAAAATGTTGGAAAAAACGAACAATTGTTTAGTTTTTTTCTTAAAAAGCTTTTTTATTACGAACATAAATAAAAACCGACGAATACATGGTTTTATATTTCCTTTGATTACATTCATGAATGTTTTAGTTGGGATTTACAAGTGTTACTCCACTTTTGTTCATACTTAGCTACTTTTAAATTAGAAGTGAGCGATGCAGCCATTTTGATTTCGTTGTAGACTTTTGCACACAACAATGCGATTCATCGCAGGAAATAATGCGATAAATCGCGATTAACCGATGTAATCGTTGCCCAACACTAGTATTGATCTCCCTTTTGATATTGCCCCCAGGCCGCTCCCAATGCAGTACTGCAGCACTCGAGGCGGGGTCCGGGGGCGGGACTTCCGCGACGTGCTGTTCGCAGGTTACGCGGCGGACGGGGGGATGTTCATGCCGGAGACGGTGCCGGCGCTGAGGCCGGACACCCTGAGGGGCTGGAGGACGCTGCCCTACGCCCGGCTGGTGGTGGAGGTGGCCTCGCTCTTCATCCCCCCGCAGCTCATCCCCAGACAGGACCTGGAGGGTGAGCCACCCTCAGCATCACATGCAATGTATTATAGGGTATATGGCATGGATATTGATTGGTCTCCAGACAGCAGACGCAGGGTCACCATCGTTGCCATTAGGCACATGTCTTGTACCTCCTTTTCTGGTGTCTGACTTCTCCTGGGTCTGGTCTCAGTCCTGGTGGGGGACGCTCTGTCTGGTTTCTCTGTGCCCGAGGTGGTGAGAGTCGCTCGGCTGAAGGGGGGACTCTCCGTCCTGGAGCTCTTCCACGGACAGACTCTGGCCTTCAAGGACCTGGCTATGACCTGCACCGTGCGTTTCCTGGACTACTTCCTGCAGAAGGAGCATCGCAGAGCCACTGTTATCGTGGGTCTGTTATCGTCATTTTCCCATGATATGTCCCAATAGAAAAATGCTCCACATGGTAGATGCTGAGATGTTTCCTCTGCAGGTACGTCAGGAGACACGGGCGGTTCCGCCATCCACAGCGCTAAAGGCCTGAGTGGGCTGGACGTGGTGGTGATTTATCCTCAGGGACGCATCACTCCGGTCCAGGAGAAGCACATGATCACCTGCCTGGAAGACAACGTCCACGTGTTTGCGGGTAACATCACGAGAGTCGCAAATCGCTCCCTGTCCCGACTTAACCCTAAGTCCCGCCTCCACAGCGGACGGCAGCTCTGACGACATCGACCGGCCTATGCGTCGCCTCTTCGCCGACCGGCAGCTGGTGGAGACCCACGGCCTGATGAGCCTCAACTCGGTCAACTGGAGCAGAGTCATGATCCAGCTGGCCCACTTCATCTACGCTTACCTGGAGCTGAGCGGCGTGGAGCAGAGCCCAGGCCACGCCCCTCTGCCTGAGCTGGAGGTGCTGGTGCCCACCGGAGGGGCGGGAAACCTCACCGGTGAAAAACTCCACACACACACAAACACACCGTCCATGTTTAGGCAGAAATTATTATTATTATTATTATTACTAAGGCTCATCATGATATTTAGTTCCGCTGAGTGTTGATCATACACATGTAAATGAGATTAATATGACCATATTTTCTCCCTCAGCTGGCGTCCTGGCCAAACAGATGGGGTTACCCCTGAAGCTGGTTGCCATGGTGAACTCCAATGACATCGTCCACAGGACGGTAACCAACGGTGACTTTTCCATGGCAGCTGAGGTCACACAAACGTTGGCCTCTGCGATAGACATCCAGGTAGAAAAATCCACTGAGTGGTTACGACTTTGATTTTTGGAGACATAAAATAACCACTTTTCATTGAACTCATGTGAAATTGAAAACAAGGAAATGAACAAGAAGCATTGTCCTTTAGGACCCCTACAACATGGAGCGCGTGTTCTGGCTGCTGCTGAACGGAGACGGAGCTGCAGTGAACAACATGTATAAAGAGTTCCAACAAACGCATCGATACTCGCTCCCGGAAAACCTCCGCAAACGGGTACCCACAATGCACCGCAGCAGATGGACACCGTGGATTCTGACAGGTTAACCTTACCTTTTTTTTTTCTAGCTGTCAGAGGTTTTATCTTCCGGGTCTGTGAGCGACGAAGGGATCCTGGAGACCATGAGGAGATGCTGGGAGGAGAACCAGTACGTGCTGTGTCCTCACACCGCCGTGGCCGTGTGGCATCACTACCACCGTCCTGCCGTCCCGGGACTCAACAGGTCCCTGCCACTCAGACACTCAACATTTCACTGACAATGTCCAATCTGTTTCCAGATTCATATACTCAAAAATGCACAGTGCACAGTTGCTGGCAATGACATCTCAACAGTGAAGAGACCAGATGTGCATTATGTACAGTTTAAGTGACCAAAAAAAGTTGTGTGAAACTGGTTTCCACGGTCACCATTATCTATTTTTTTTATAGCATTTTCTCATTTGTGAGGCAGCCGTTATGATTGCGGTGATATATTGTACTCTCGTCGCAGGTGCTACATCGCCACAGCGTCTCCGGCCAAGTTTGAGGCGGCGGTGCAGCGTGCCGGTGTGCCCTTCACCGTGCCGGAGGCGGTGCGGAGTCTGGATCAGATGTCCACCCGGTACGAGACGCTGGAGCGGAGCCTGGACTGGTGCAGAGACTGGGAGGACCGGCTGAGAGACAAGATCCAGCGCGTGAGCTCATCCAGACCCTGAAAGATTCAAGGTGGTTTTGTGTTATTGTGCTGACAACAACACCAGGAAGTGACACAATGAACACTGTAAAAAGTATAGACACCCGTATACAATTCAATAAACAATTTCCTTTGGTGTAAATGACGTGCTATCTTATTTTATCTTTTATTATATTATATGAGTACGCAATAAACAAAACAATATATATACATACAGTATATACAGGTGGTTTCAGTGGAAGATCTGGATTTACTTCTGAAACCACTGTTTACTAATGACTCTGCAGTTTGTCTTTGACCTTTGCACCTTCTTATCTGGATTCAATAAATGATATTCATGTTTACGGCCTTCTATTGTATCAGGTGGACTTTGGTCTGAGTTGGCCCAAAGGTCAAAGGCCACAAACCAATCAGCTTCCTCCTGTGGTAAGTAACTGAGGTCCACAACCATTACACTGTAAACAATGAGAACATTAACATTATTTCTTTGGTCAAATAAAACATGAATCTTTGAATGCTTCTGTCCTAGTTTATATCACAGGTGTAGTAACGGTTTCCTGCCGGAAGGTGGCGACGTGCTGACGTGTTGACCACCGTAATCATTACATAACTCAGTACCATGGGCACAGCACTTAACGTAAGATATTTTATTACATTAAACAAATGCAACTAACCATGTTCTTAACACGAATAAAAATAATTGAAAAAAAAGGTGAGATCGTTTTTTATTTTTTTGCAGATTTCATCGTCCAGTACTCCTCCTGTGTTTACCGAGGAGCCGTGAACGCGGCACGAGACCAAGATGGCGGCCACTCCTCGAACCACCGCCCGCCTCCCGCGGGGCTTCGCAGCTCTGGCAACCGACAGGAAGTGACCCACTGCCCGGCTCCCACTCAGCGACACACAAGACGCCGGTCCGCGCCTGCTCCCGGTCCGTGTCTTCCTCGCCTGTCCGTCGACAACATGTCCCCCAGGTGAGACACTGCGCCCCGGTCCTCCGGCGGCCATGTCCTCGTCTTTGTGCGTCACTGTTGTTGTGTTCGTGTGTGTTAGTGAGTGCGTGAGAGTCAGCTGGCCGTTTAAATGTCCCCCAGAAACAAGAGACCAGGGGACAAACGCTTCCGGTTGGACACGTACGTGTCCACAGTGACCGTGTGTCAGCTGTCTGTCAGGTACTGCAGTAGTACGCGAGTACTAGAGGTAATAATACTCATGCTGAGGTTCAGGGTTAGGGGTTAAACTGGGAGATAGTGAATATTTGCTGATTTAGGACTGGACTGTTGGTGAAATGTCCCGTGATGGACAAATGTTGGACACGCCAAAGTCTAAACATAATAGTTGATATATTTGTAGAGTTTCAGAAAGTGCAAAACAGTCAAAGTGTTTATAAATATATATATATATACATATATACATGTTTATGTCCCCAGGCCGTCCTACACCGCCAGAGACACACATTCCACAGTCAGATACCACAGGTGTCCCAGCTGGACATGGGATCAGAATCAGAAACAATCTTCATGGCCCAGTGATGTGTCCTTACAAGGATTGTTTTTTGTGGTGTGATGTTGCAACATAAAAAAGACAAATCATCTTATGGGAAAATAAAATGAATGAATCAGTATTTACAGTGATTTAGTTTAAATCAGTGATGGTGTGATGAGGGTTTATTGCTCACGTCTCCTCAGGTGAACCCGTCCCATCATCTCCACCCTCGGGAACCACCATGTCCTCAGCGCCGCCCCGTCCCGCCCCGGACTCCCTGTCTCTGTCCTCCCTCCTGTCCGGGGACACGGACGACGGAGGAGGACGAGGAGAAGCGGAGGAGGACGACCTGGGAGACCTGGAGGTGAACCCGTACGACGGTCTGCCCTTTTCGTCCCGTTACTACGCCCTGCAGGAAGAGAGGAGGCGACTTCCTGTGTGGAGGCTCAGGCAGAGTCTGCTGGAGCAGCTGGAGAACCACAACATGGTGCTGCTCAGTGGGCCCGGTGGAGCCGGGAAGAGCACCCAGGTCTCTGTCTTTTTTTTTTTTATTACATTAGCTGTGACCTGGAACTAAATCCTGACTCCCCTTAAAATATCCAGAAATAAAAAATCCTTTAATAACAAGCAACCTTGTCTCCAGGTGCCTCAGTGGTGCGTGGAGTACGCCCTGTCCTACGAGTTTTCCCACGGTCTGGTCTGCTGCTCGCAGCCTCGCCCGGCGGCGGCGCTGAGTCTGGCTCTGCGCGTGGCCGACGAGATGGACCTGAGCCTGGGCCTGGAGGTGGGCTACAGGGTGTCCCACGATGACAGCTGCACGCCCGACACCCTGCTCAGGTGAGGCCTCTTAGTCCTCCAGGTATATTATCATTCATTATTATGATTTGTTTATTTGTTTATTTGTATCCAGGTTTGTGAGTGACACTCTGCTGCTGGAGGAGATGATGTCGGACCCCCTGCTGCATCAGTACGGCGTGGTGGTGCTGGACGAGGTGCAGGAGCGCACCGTGCCCACCGACGTGCTGCTGGGCCTCCTGTGCGACGTCTGCCGCCAGAGGCCGCACAACTTCAGGGTGGTCCTCCTCACCCACCCCACGCTGGCCCCCCGCCTCGCCTCCTTCCTGGGAGCCTCCGTGCCTCACCTCTCCCTGGACGTCCCGCAGCAGCAGGAGGAGGTGAAGAAGGAGGAGGAGGTTGATGGGAGGACCCTGGAGGTGAACAGGATGGAGACGCTGTACAGAGAACTGGCTCCTGGGAAAGAGCCCGTGGCTACTTCCTGTCACATGGTGCTGGACCTGCACAGGAGAGGAGAAGATGGAGACGTGATGGTGTTTCTGGCCAGTGCTCAGGTACTCAGCGTTAAACTTCACATATATGAGGAACGAACACATGTACATACAACCCCCATATATTGTATATTCATCCTCCTCTGTTCATTCCCATTTACCAAATGTAATCCTATCTGTGACCAGATTGGCAGCCACTGATTGGTCTAAAGGCCGCTGATGTTGTTTATGGGATATATATATATATATATATATATATATATATATATATGAGGCAGTTTCACCCCCTTTGTTCTGTTAGAGGAGTGAAACCAGGACATGTCACCTTGAGAACCAGGTGTCCGGTGTCCTGGTTCACACGCACACACACACACACACACAATAACCTGTCGAAAAATAACTCAAATAAAGGCTACTGTGAAATTTAACTCCTTTTGTCAACATCGCCACACCTGGCGCTACTGTAGCATCTGTTAGCTCCTGGTATCGTGTCCTAGGTAGTCTCGCACACACACACACACACACACGTGTAACACTCTCTCTCTCTCCTGGTGTGTGTAGGAGATAGAGGAGTGTGTGTCCCTGCTGGAGAAGGAGTGTGTGGCTCTGAGTCCTCAGCTGGGTCCTCTCAGGATCGTCCTGCTCCACGCAGGACTGGGCGGTCTGACCCAGCGGGTCTACGAACCCGACCCAGAACCTTCAGCGCCGCTGGAGAGCGAAGGCTCCGCGGGCACGGCTGGAGGTTCGGTGCCGGCACGGCCCGGGGCTCAGGGGGTCAAGAGGAAGGTGGTCCTCACCGACTCTCTGTCGGAGGCGTCCTTCTCTCTGCCCGCCGTCCGCTACGTCATCGACACGGGCCTCCAACTCAAAACTGTGAGTCCTATGAACACTGCCCAGCAACATTCCGCAAACATCTTAATTACTTTTTTAATTACATTCAAAACAAGTCATTATCTGACTCATGCTGAAAGTTGGACTTTTTTTTTTCCTCCAGGTTTACAACCCTCAGATCCGAGCCAACTCGCAGGTCCTGAGAACCATCAGCAAACAGCAGGCGGACATGAGAGCGCAGAGGGTCAACAGCCCGCTGCCGGGTAGGTCAAAGGTCACCAGCGGATCAGAGGACGATGGAGCCCAGTGTTGTTTGTGTCACAGGGTTGCGTGCTGTGTCCTCTGCAGGTCTGTGTCTGCGTCTCTACCCTCAGTCTCTGTACGATGGCGGGATGGCGGCGGCTCAATGTCCCGGGGTGATGGAGGAGAACCTCAGCCACCTGGTGCTCCTGCTCAAGAGGCTGGACATCGCCGACATGGGACAGTGCAAGTTCCTGGACAGACCAGGTACGACTTTTTATTTTTTTAACTGACGCGCAGGATCCAGTGTTTGTTTTTTTTTGTTTTGAGCCGGTTTAAGCTCCGCCCCCCCCCACAGCGCCCGAGGCCCTGATGCAGGCCCTGGAGGACCTGGACTACCTGGCGGCGCTGGACGACGACGGAAACCTGTCGGAGGTCGGCATCATCATGTCGGAGCTGCCGCTGGAGCCGCCTCTGGCCAAAGCTCTGATCGCCGCCTGCGAGTACGACTGCGTGGACGAGCTGCTCACGATCGCCGCCATGCTCACGGGTGAGTGAAGAGAGGAAAAAAAAAAAGAACGGCTTTTTAATTCAGTGGACGAACGTGTGACGAGAATTTCTTTCTTCGTCTCAGCTCCTTCCTGTTTCATGACGAGTGAAGCCGACCGAGAGGAAGCTGCCGTCGCACACTGGAGACCTCTGATGCACACGGAGGGCGATCACATGACCCTCATCAATATCTACAAGGCCTTCATGGAGCGTACGTACACACGCACACTTAAGCATTTTGATATTTTCAATTATAGTCACACGAGTGATTGGCGGAATGGATTCTGCAGATAATCAGGACGAGGCGTGGTGCACGACCAACTTCCTCAGTCACGCCTCCTTACGATTGGCTGCGGTGATCAGGGCGGAGCTGCTGGAGGTGATGCAGCGAATAGAACTTCCTGTTTCTCCTCCTGCTTTCGGTTGCCAGGACAACTGCACCAACATCAAACGAGCTCTCATCTCGGGCTTCTTCCTCAAGGTATTGGTGGTTGTGCTAGTGTGTGTGTGTGTGTGTGTGTGTGTGTGTGACGACCTTTCACACGGGGTCACTTCCTGTTTGCTCAGGTGGCTCACGACGTGGACGGCTCGGGTAACTACCTCCTGCTGACTCACCGTCACGTGGCTCACCTGCACCCCTTCTCCTCGTACCTGTGTCGCCGGCCCCGCCCCGCCCCCCCCGCCTGGGTCCTGTACCACGAGTTCACCATCTCGCGCGACAACTGCGTGCGCGTGGCCTCCGAGGTCCACCCCCAGATGTGAGTGGAACTTCCTGCTGATTTTAAACGGCCAAACTTATGATAAGCCTAGTCACAGAAAAGATAAGATTATTTAACAGCTGATGAATTTCTATTGTATTTTCCTAAAGGTGGCAATTATAATAATAAAAGTAAGGTTATAATCATAATAACAATAATAATCATTATTATTATTATTATTATTATTATTATTATTATTATTGTTATTATTATTATTATTATTATTATTATTATTAATTTACTGGGGTAAAATACAGACATTAAAAGCAGTAACAAAAAAGCCCCAACCTTTCTTCAGTGAATACATCATCCGAAAGCCAAAGGTAGGTTTTCTCATTGTGTGTGTGTGGCGCCGGCCTCCCATGATCCTCCTCTGCCCCACAGGCTGGTGGAGCTGGCGCCTCAGTATTATCTGGGAAACCTGCCGGGGAGCGACGGCAAAGATCTGCTGATGGCGCTCAGACAGAGTCTGCAGCCGCCGGACTGCGAGCGGGACGGGGGGACGGACGCCGACGGGATGGGGGACGCACACCACCCGTCCTCCAATGAACTCTGTGCTGTCCAATGAGACGCAGCCGTCACTTTAACGTCCATTTTGAGATTTATATGTTTGGAATCTGTGAAAAAAAAATCCTTTGAGGTCCAGTGGTTTTGCTTTGGATTGGACGGAAAACACTAATGTAATATAGTAATATATTGTTCAAGTTTCTTCTGTCCAGAACCTTTTTTTTTTTTTGTGTTGTCGTGCTGTTTGTCTTCTGCTGTTCGTTTTGAACTGATGTTTTAAAATCCTTTTTTTTTTTTTTTTAATGAGGGATTTTTACATTTTTAAATTATTCTCAACTTGCACAAGAAAATGTTTTAATAATTGAAAACAACAAAAACTGGAAAAAAAAAGGTAGAAATAAACCACCAAAGGTCCATTATTTTTGTTAGACCCACGCTGAAAGTGTGCAATAGCTGTGACCTTTGACCTTTGGTGGGCTCAGCGAGGCACAGAGCTTCTATTTTCAGCTTTTTGATAAACTCTGGGATTGTTGGGCTTTTTCCTGCATAGATTTTCACTCTGCTTTTTCTCTTTTTGTGTCATTAATGAAAAAAAAAAAAAAATCTCAACATGGATTATGTCCTGATAATGCAGGATTCTTCGTGTCCATGCAGAAGGAGCTTTAAATAAAAGTACGACTGTTTATTTTTAGTTTTTTTTTATTGAACTCTTAATGGTTTTAAAACTATTCACCAGTAGGCGAGTTGCAACTCCACTTTTATTGACGAAACCCTACGCGCCACATAGTTGATGGATGGGATCGTTAGCCATTGATTATTGATTGTGAAAGAATCCTGTGATCTTCGTGGTGTGGAACACGTCCTGGTTCTGCCTGAACACCTTCAGCTCCAGCTCCGACTGCGCACGCATGGACTGAAACCAAAAACGACACTTGACCTTATTTCACCGCGGCGCCTTGAAAGATGTTTGATTTGTGTGTGTGTGTGTGTGTGACGCACCTCCAGGTCTCTGGAGACGGCGTGGTTGGGGCCGTGCGTGACCATGAGGATGGCGTAAGCCCTGCAGATCAGGGCGTGTCCCGCCTCGATGCGCCCGGCGTGCCAGTGGGTGACGCCCGCCCTCATCTTGGCCAGGCCCAGCTGGGCGCTGTGGGGGGGGCACAGCTTCCTGTGGTGCAGGTAAATCAGCTGCAGGTTCACAACTTTACATTTTTCCTGGAAATGTTTGTTGTTCGAGAGGTCAAAAACAAATTGCGTGGTGATAAAATAATTTTGATTTAAAGTTTATACTTTTATGGGGACTCTGCTCCATTTCCTGTATTTGACTCTTTAATTAAAGATAAATCTATTTATATTTATTATATTATAAATTAAATATATTTTTATTTATTTATCAAATAATATTTTTTCTTTATTTTAACCTTTGTTTGTCATGTGCGCCCTGAAACCTGTAAATTTTCTTTTTTTGATATACAGTATATTGTTTGTAGGCTGTAAACACAGTGTGCAGATTTTCCGACTCACAAACTTCAGATTTTGACATCCTTTGTATGATATTTTATTTCTTTAATTTCCCAAAAGTTTCATTTATGCAAATTGACTTTTTAATTCCTCCCAAAACAAGCGACTTGATTACATCAAATGCAACCAATTTCTTATTTATTATATTTTAGTTGTCGCTTGTTATTTTCACTATTGTGTGTTTTTTATTTGATATGGTCTATTATATGTCTTTAGTCTTGCCATATATATTTATATTTATTTGCCAATTCATCTGCTGCTGCAGCACAAAACGTTTCCCAACTGGGGATCATTTATTGATCTATTTCAGGGCAACGCTGGCGATCTGGTCGGACTCACGTGTACCCGTCCACCATCCTGCGGGCGTAGTCTGCGGCCTCGGGGAAGGCCTGCAGGTGGGACAGCACCTCGCTGAGCACGCTGAGCACGCGCAGCTTGTCCAGGTGAGTGTCGTCCAGGACGTCCTGCTGCCGCTCCAGACACTCGCGACCCAGCTGCACCACCTGGCGGAAGTCCCCCTGGAGGCGGGACGCCTCCATCTTCTCCAGACACCCTTCGCTGAAGGCCGTCACCTCCTTGACCTTCTCGGCCGAGGCCTGAGAG
Source organism: Colistium nudipinnis (assembly GCA_016785305.1). Taxonomy (NCBI): domain Eukaryota; kingdom Metazoa; phylum Chordata; class Actinopteri; order Pleuronectiformes; family Rhombosoleidae; genus Colistium; species Colistium nudipinnis. The sequence continues at coordinate 37,362 of JAFBJU010000474.1, forward strand.
CGGAGAGAAAGTGAGACACGGAACGCGCGTGCGTGTGCGACGTCACGTGACTCACCGTGGGCCCCGCCGCCGTCATCAGGTCGTCCCTCAGCCGCCGGCTGCAGTGATCGCAGCTGCAGTCGAAGTGGAAACGTTCCCTGAGCTTCTTCTGTCGCTCAGAGGACACGTTCAGGAAGTCCACGTAACTGACAGTTAGCTCCGCCCCCTCAGGAACCTTCTCCAGGGCCCGCAGCTCGATCCTGGGACCAGGAGGAGGGACAGTGCCAGTGTGTGACTGTGTGTGCGTGTGTGCGTGTTAGACGGGGACGTACCTCCGCTGAGAGTGGAGAGCAGAACACAGAGCTGATTGGCTGAAAAGGTAGAAAAAAAACAAAACGCAATCACTCCTATTCCCGTTTACATGTCGTCATACATGTTCACATGACTTCATATCATCTCCCACGTGTTCTTGTATGTTACAGATATCTGTTCACCCGCTATCGGTGTAACCATTTTGTTTTTTTCCCGCCTTCAAAGGCTGGATGTGCACCCGGAGTCACGGTGAGGTCAAAGGTCAGGTGATCAGCGTGGCGTTGGCGCGTTGTCGTTACCTGCCGTGGTTGAGGGTGACGGAGCAGTTGGGCCAGCAGTCGTGGTTCACCAGACCCAGGTTGGGGAACAGACCCAGGCCCACGGCCTGCAGGCCCCTCTGGTCGCTCATGGCGAAGCCGTTGCACCTGATCTACGAGGACACAGGGTGAGGGTTTCACTCTGGAAATCAATCATCAATCACCACGATTATATCGTTGACACTAACGATGGCGAAGATGCGAGAGACGCGCTCAGCCGAGAGCTGCTTCCTGCCCTGAGACCAGTACTGCAGGAAGTGGCGCACGTCGGCCCCCAGCCGCGCGGCGTCCTGCTCCGACAGGTCGGCCACGTGCTCCTGCAGCTGCTCCACGGAGATCAGCTGGCTGTCAGAGGCCACGCCCCCATCTTTGTGTACACGCCACAGCACACGGGCCGCCAGCCTGCAGGAGGGAGGTGGGGTGAATATTATACCCATCAGGTGAGATTGGATACATTTCGTTTATGAATTCCAGAAAACAAAACGAATCACAATAATTAAAATGCTTTAATAGATGTCAAATCAAATGTGGGTCCTTTGTGTGGTGCAGGATGAGACATTCTCCTCACCGGATGTTCTCGCTCGGCGCCTTGCCGACCTTCCTGATGGCGCCGCACTCCTGCTTGTGTTCCTCCCAGCATGCAGTCTGGCAGGTGCGGTCGCAGTAGTGGGCGAACTTACACTGAGCACAGCGGTGCAGGATGGCCTGATGCCGAAAACAGCCGTGGCAAACCTGAGAGGAGAAACTGAGGCGACACGGTTGTCAACATCTGCACCAGGAGGTGAGTCTACTACCACTCGGGTTTTGCTGACTCAACAATAAAAACGAGGCCATTTGGTCAAATGATCCCCTTTTAAATTCCTGCTTTTACTCCTGCGATTATAACATGTTCATTAGTAATTACACGAGTAAGCTAACGAAGAGGATGGACATCCTCAGGGCTCCGCTCTGGGGCCTCCTGGTTTCATTGCCCTTCACGAAACGCATCACAATAATATATATGACGCACAGATGCAAATCGTAATACAAGTAATGAGAAGGTCCACCACACGCTTCATAAACCTTTAGCTGCTGTAATGCCAACACACAGCAAATCCTCAACACCTGAAATCCCACAGAGACGCAGAAGACGTTATTTTACTGCATGAAGACAGAAGAACACATTTGAGTCCTATTTTTAGTTTGAAAGTATGTCATGCTCAAGTTCACGTGACACCTCCACAGCTTCCTCTCTGCTGATGTCATGAAGATGTCTGAGATCCAGTAAATGGATAAGACCGGAGGAGCCGGAGCTCCTGCGGTGTGTGCGGAGTCCCAATCAGCTTTTTCACCCAGACCCACAACAACGACAACAACAACAACCGTGAGACCCCTACCTGTCAAAGACCACCGCGGAGTAACTGGGCTCAGCGAAGACCACCTCCCCAGCTGCCAGCTCCCGGGTCGCCCTGAGGCCTCGACCTTTACTCCCCGCGTCAAACAGCACGGCGCTCTCCATGTTCCCCACGGTCATGGTACCAAAACAGAGGAGGATGAGAAGGAGGACGAGGACGACGTGGAGATCGGGCTGCACACACACTGTGTCAAAACATTCACTTTCCCCTCAGCCCGACCCCAGCTACGGCCAAAAATACATTCGCCCCCTCTAGGGGTTACACCACCTCCCCAGATGGGGAAGGGGGCAGGGGAGGTGTAGGTGGTGTAGGTGGTGCTTGGACGTCTTCCCCTTGTTTGGGTTGGTTCCTCCTGGGATATTTTGGTCCCCAGCAGCTGTGTCTGTCCGTCAGAGTCACATGACAGGAAACGGATCCAGTGGCTGCCTCTGTGATTTTTCATTTCCTGTACAGCCGATGCATCCACTTCGGTCAGGGACCACAGAGTTAGCGTCAGTGGGGAAAAAAACCCCACAAAAATATCAAATAAATCAAACTTGAGTATTTTGTATGTTTTTATTTCGGAATTATACAAGAATACGTAAAAATGGATTTGGACGAAAGCAAATATAAAGCCACTTCTGCGAATGTGAGAAACCCCAAAAACACACGCCAAGACGATAGAGAAATGCACGTTTGACAGATAAAACACCGCATGATGTTTTACACTTGGCTTCTGTCCCTGGATGAGCGAGGTTCAAGCGAATGAAAGAAATGTAACATCTGGAATGTTTGGAAAGTACATTTCCAATGAGCTTCATTTATCCAACGAAGGATAAACATTGGCGTAAGTCGATATTTATAGATGTATAGAAATACAGTATTTCTATATTTGGCTTCTCTTTCTCTCCTACTGTAAATAGACCTATAAATGTAATTCACAATCAAGGCACATGGGAAGGTGGGATGAATCTGTGGTGCGTTCAGGCGTCGTAGACGTCCACGTGAGCTCCGGAGACGTAGCCGTCGTCCAGCAGCACCTTCATCAGTTTGGCGCTGGACTCGTCGCAGCTGAGCAGCCGACCCTGACTGAACATGTCTGAGAAGGACTTCTTTATGTCGGGGTCGGCCGACCTGGATCTGGCCTTCACCTGCATGTCTGTGTCCAGAGGTCCTGACAGGACAGAGGAATTTAAAACGTGTGATTAACTAATTGTTCTTATTCAATTGAATGAGTCTTATTTTCGATTTATTTTTGTAAATCATTATTTTAGGACCTCTGTATTGTTGATTTAGCTCTTCTAACTAAAGCCTTTATAATTTCGAACCCTTTCCAAGAGAGGTTTAACATCTGTCCTTTCTACTCTGCTCTGGTCCAGACCTGAGCCTCTGCGTCTTTGGGACGTCCCGTACCTGGAGAGTAGCTGAGCACCCGGACGTCCGGCTCCTCCTTGGCCAGGACCCTGAACATCATCTCCCGCGCCGCCTTGCCGGTGCAGTACAGCGCCCAGGAGGGGAACGGCTCCAGGGCGCACAGCGACGTCACGTTGACCACGGAGCGGCGCAGGCCGGGACGTCCCGGGAACGCCTGCAGGACGCCGGACGTCAGGCTCAGGGCTGAGCTGACGTTGAAGGACAGGTAGGAGTCCACCTCCGCCATATTGGTGAAGTCTTTAAAGTACCGGGACACATCGCCCAGAGAGGCTGAGTAGAGAGAGAGGGGTCAAAGGTCAGGACTTTCAGTGTTCATATTTACTTAATTAGGTACGTTCAGTATACGTGGAATATATACATATACTGTATGTACACGCAGTGTATACAATATATTTATTACATATAAACAGTATAGAACCACAACCTCTGAGTTATTATAACGTTATAATAAAAGGTAGTGTTGTTTCTTAGTCTTGATTCAGACACTACAGTAGTTTAAAGTACTATTAATAATACTAATCCCTGTCTTCAGATGAGCCGTTCACGGACCCTGGGATAATGCCGTTGTTCTCACCTGCGTTGTTGACCAGTATAACATGATCCATGTCCGGGCTGAACGTCTCCACGGCCGCAGCCACCACTCGGCCCGGGCCCTCCTTCTCCGACAGGTCGGCCTCAACGCAGCGGACCCGCAGCCCCGGTCCTCCGGCCTCAGACTGGCCCAGCTCGGCCTGTAGAGAGCGGAGCTCCTCCCCGGAGCGAGCCGCCAGAACCAGCGCGGAGCCCGGCTGCAGCAGACCCGACATCTGGGCCGCCACGGTCCGGCCGAAGCCTCGCGACGCCCCGGTGACGATGCAGAGGGCCCGGCCCAGGTCCGAGGAAGGCATGGTGCTGAGAGAGAGAGTGAGCGCGTGTGTGTGAGAGAGAGAGAGCGAGAGCGTGCGTGCGTGTGTGTGTGTGTGAGAGAGAGAGAGAGAGAGAGAGACCGAGAGAGACCGAGAGCGTGCGTGCGTGCGTGCGTGTGTGTGTGTGTGTGTGTGTGTGTGTGTGTGTTCTCTCTTCTTCTCGTCTTTCCTCCCTCACATTATTACGTTGTCGCCATCTCTCGGTTTCACAGTGATTCGTCATAGATGAACATGATGACATCATCAGCAGAGTAAGGGTGAGGCGATAGTTTCCATCATTTACATTGATTATGAATATATATAAATCCGTGCCTCCCATCAGGCTCTGACACCATGTGGCCAACATCTCTCTCTCTCGTATATAAATCCATAACCTAGAAACTGACCTTGTATAAGCTCCTTATTTCTGAGTTAGTCCAGAATGAACGGAGCCCTTCTATATCTTCACCTCTGTTATTATAAGGTTATCAATATGGAGATAAAACACTCGATACGGATCAATGTCTTTTCGATCATCAGGCCAAACACTGACGCTTTTGGAATCAGCAGATCCTGAGGATGGTTTTCGGTTCCTGTCATTGATGTGAATCAATCCACATTATTAACAGGATGTGGTTAAACTCTCTGAACCCGGAGTCTGGTGCTCGGAAATATATATCAAAAATGAAGAAAAAAAAAACTCCACGAGTCCCACGAGACGGTTCAAATGGAACAAAGAGCAAACCACGAGTAATCGGCACAAACGAGGGTTGTCGTTTTATTCCACCCACTCAAATCAACCCTGACCTTTCCAGTGAAGACTCTTTCTTTTCTCCCTCGTTTATTTCACTCTTGAGTTACAATCGACAAAAAAGTGAATACAGCGCTTTTTTTCCCAAAAAAAGCCAGTTTTGATTCTCTGCTCCACACTTCATATCATTTCTCCTATCTACAGTAAATGAGTAAAAACCTCAGCAGGTCACACACGGCCCAAAAATACTAATGTGAACAAACAGGCGTTTGTGCGAAAAAAAAAAAAAAAAACTCCACCACAGAAGCATACAAATCAAATCTAGTCTAGTACACTTGTAATAACCACAAAACTAACCAGCTGCTCTTAGAGGGAGAAAAAAAAATGGGAATTTGAATTCACTGATTTAATCATGTCCTGGTCTTTTTCTGCATGTGATGTCATCAAAAATCACCTCACATGATGCGATCACCTCCACCCATAGGTGAGGGTGAGATTAGGTTTTAAAAGTATGAAAGAAGTCATTTCTATTTGAAACACGTGACAGAAGTAGAGGAAATAATAGAGGAATGTTTGAGATTGGCCACTTGACGACAACAAAAAGACAAATCCATAATGACCCAAAAAAAATGCTCCTGTGTGTCTACATGTGCGATTCGCTGTGAGCACGTTTATCATTTTCAAAATCACTATCCTGTGAGATGAGCTTGTACGGTTTCTTCCTCTCCTTCTCCTCCAGCACAGAGTTTCCCATCTCCACGTCTTTGCTGCGCAGCTCGTGTCGAGACAGGAACTCCACGATGCCGGCGCCGATGGAGTCCCCCAAGACGTTGGTGGTGGTCCGCAGGCGGTCCCTGCGTGAAACCAGGATTTGAGAAATGTGCTCATTCTAAAACGAAGACAATCTGCGACTTTAGGAAACCATGACCTCATAATTCCTCTTCCTGATTGGCTCTTGTCAACACTTCCTGTCAGTGACAGTTTGGAATGAATTTCTGTTACTAAGCAACCAGCTGCTTCCACCTGTGTGTGGCTGAAGATTCTTTCTGACGCTGGTCAGGAGGTGGCCTGAAAACCAGACCTGGATTATCTGGACCGGGAGTGAGTCTTGAATTCATTTCATCCATTCATTACCTAACACTGTTTTCATTTTCTTGGCCTGGAGTTCTGGAGGCTTCGTTCAGATTTGGATCCATCCTACTTAAAGGAAGAGAAGGGTTTTTCTTTTCTTATTACCCCAGTTAGCCAGAGAGTCATTTCTGGGAAGGGTATCCTAATTGAAATGATTAATTTGGGAGACCTAATTATGTTTCTATGTTAAAACTCTTGGCAGAAAATATTCGATACAAAAAGGAAACCATGTAGAGCGAGACTCCGGGGAGACGGAGGAAGTGTGTCACCGGGTGGCGGTGGATTCTGCTTTTGACCTTTTGGAGTGGCTCCGCTGTGATTTGAAGCTTTACGATTGTACTCACAGGAACCAATCCACTGCAATGATGAGCGTGATGTCATCGGTCGGGAGTCCGACGGAGGTGAGTACGATCACCATGGTAACCAGGCCCGCCTGAGGGATGCCGGCCGCCCCGATACTGGCTGCAGTTGCCGTGATACTAGGTCAAAGAGAAACGGATAGATGAAATAAGCATTTCAGAAAAAAATCTTTTTATTATGCCACACTTTTATTTCAAATTCCCACCTTATGGTGATGATCTGACCAAAGTTCATCTCCATGTTGTTGACCTGAGCTATAAAGAGGGCGGCCAGGGCCTCGTACAGAGCCGTGCCGTCCATGTTGATGGTGGCGCCCACCGGCAGCACGAAGCGAGTGATCCTCTTGTCGATTTTGTTGTTCTCCTCCAGGCATTTAAAGGTGACGGGGAGTGTGGCCGAGCTGGAGGGGGGGGGTGCGTAAAAGAGAAGAAAAAAACGAGCAATATGATGGAAAAGTCGCACATTTTGCCTGCGATTTCGATTTTTTTTTTGCATACCTAAAGATATACTGCCCCCTACTGGTCAGGTGCATACTGCAGCTGCCAGACACTCGGTCAACACTTAAAATAAAAAGCACATGACTCTACTCGCCTGCTGGACGTCCCCAGAGCTGTGACCAGAGCCTGTAGGATGCCGGCGATGAAGACGAAGGGGTTCTGCCGCGTGATGACGAAATAAAGAGTGGGCAGAATGAGCACGCCGTGGATCAGGAGGCCGATGATGACGGTGATGGTGTACATGCCCAGCTGGCCTCCCATCTGCGTCAGGTCGTCCATCTCCACGATCTTGCCTGCGATGAGGAACAGGATTCCGATGGGAGCGTACCTGAGAGGAGAAAGGAGGAGGAGTCACAGGTGCCATGGCGGGGCAGGTGTGTTCAGAAGGCCTCGACTGGAAGGCGGCGTCCTCACCACATGATGATGGCCACCAGGCGCATGATGGCCTCGTTGAGGCTGTCGAAGAACTCCCGGAGGAGCTGGCCCTGCTCCTTCATGTTGCCGATGATCAGACCGAAGCACATGGAGAAGACCACCAGCCCCAGGGCGTTGACCCCGTTCACCTGGCCCGGCACCGGGATCACCTCCTCCCGGCTCAGCTGCAGCACCTCCTGCTGGGTCCCGTTGGTGGAGTTGGAGAGCGAGTCGTTGACGTTCACCGTCACCGTGAAGTGGACGGTGCGTTTTCCATATTTGGTTTTGAACTGGAGAAGAAGAGACAGAGGTTAAAACCAGTGGAGTGACAGACATGGGATTTTTATGTTTTGCCTCTGAGGCCTTCTGCTCTGGTGCGGTGGACGAAGTTGAAACACGTCGTTGTTCTGCCTAAACTTGACCAAACCGTGACTGGAAGCTTTGATCCTTCAGATCAGATGACTCTGTGTTTCTTTAAATATTCCACTTTCTCATTTGACCTTTGCTCTAGTTATCCCATTGGGTCTTCGAGCTGATCCGCTGAACCCCAGCTAAGCTCTTTTACTGGCTGTGATTTCCCATCCTTGCCCTCAGGAACCTGCCCATATTACCGATTTCGGAGCCCGGTCGTGCTCCTCAGAGGAGGAACTCACCTGCTGGGTGCAGGCTTGGACCAGGTTGGGTGGGAACATGTTTCTGGAAGGAGAGAAATCAGAGTGATTGACAGGTGACGTTTGACCAGGCCGGTCACTTCCTGTCTCGCGCGCGGCCCACTACCTGATCAGATCTAAGAAGGCATCGGCAGGACTGACTCGCTCTATGGTCTGCTGCTTTCCGAACTCTTCCTTGGATCCTTTCCCCGGGTGGATGATGAGGACGATGATGATGCCGACGAAGACGGCGATGAAGGTCGTGGTCATGTAGTAGATGACGGCTCGCATGCCCATTTTCCCCGAAGCTTTGCTGTCCAGTGCCGCCATTCCTAACCGACAGAGGACGGACAAGCAGCGTGCAAAAGAATCTCCACCAATAAGAAACCGTGGTCATGAGAGTTTGAAATAGAAGCCTCGGATTGGACGGTGCCTCCAGGAAGCTGCGACAATTGAGCTCCTTTTCCTCCGTATCCACAAGCAACCCCACTTTTTTTGGATGTTAGAGACTAAGACTAATTCTCAGGATGGTGTCCTTATAAAGTCGCCAGTTATCACAAGGGAGCGCCGATAAATAACCCCAACTCCACATTCCTAATTAACGAGCTATCTTTTTTACAAAACTTTATGTACAACCTGAAATTTTGACACTTTGCATCGTCATCCTGCGGTCAGGATTGGCCGGTTTTAGCCCCGCGGGCCACATGTTTGACACCCCCATTGTAGAGTAACGTACCTGTTATCAGACTGGAGACGAGCAGAGGCAGAACGAGCATCTGCAGCATCCTCATCAGCAGCTCTCCAGGGAAGGAGAAGTACTTGACCTCTCTGTAGGTCATCTTGTACGGCCTCAGAGCGAAGCCCAGGACGATGCCTGCACACACACGCACACAGCGGTTCACATCGGGTCGCGCACACTCACCAATCCGGCCCGCCCAGGGATGCTCACCTACAATAACGGCCCCCACTGTGAAGAGCACGAAGGCGTTCTTCTTGAAGAAGGCCCGCACGTCCTCCTTGGAAATCTCCTCCACTTTCCTCTTGGCCTTCATGGTGCGGATGTGGATTCCTTCTCTGAAGCGCTGCATCCTGCGGCCGGAGGGAGGCTCCAGGTAAAATTTCCCAAAATTCACATCTATTTCATTTTTTTGAATACAATATATCAGCTCATTTTGAAATAAATGATTTACAGTCTTGGTTTCTTTTGCCCAGATGAAATATGTGTCTCCTTGCCAGATGTTTCAGAGACAAATATTTCAAAACCTGTAAAAATAAAACCAAAATGTCCTGCATCTTTAAAAAAATGTTTTTTTTAATTCTTTAATGTTAATAATTCTCATATTTGGATTTCTCCCCCAGATTCATCCAACGGTGGCCACTTCATCCACCTACCTGTCGATGTGGGCTTCAGTGAAGGGTTCGGAGGCTTTCGTGGGACGTCCTGTGATCCAGGAGGACGAAGTGAAGGATGCTCTGCTTCAACGACTCTGTGAGGGAGGAAGAAGGGAGGAGGAGACGGAGGAGGAGGAGGGAGGCTCGAGTCTGAGAGGACGAATGAGGAAACGGGTCCTCCCATAATAACAGCGTTAGCCCTGTGACACAGTTTCAGGTAAAACCCAGAAGTATGAGAAACTTTGTTCAGGGTTGTTGGAGCATCCTCTCATCTTCTTCTCCTCTTTTTCCCTCCTTCACTGTATTTGTGGATTGATGAATTGGCACATTACACACACAAAAAAAAAACAATTTCTGGCAGGAAACAATAACCAAGGAGCATCCTCTCCCTTGGGACGTGTCATAGTTTGAGGTAATTCCACCGAGTGAGGGACACACCACAATTAGCTGAATAAAGTAGAACTTGTGCTGAAAGGAGTGACCTGGATGTATGGAAAAAACACTCCCCGGTGGAGTGGAATATAATTAGTGAAGAATACCCCGCGAAACAGGTCACGCAGCCTCGTACACACATGAATCCCTGTTCCCCGGCCCTCCAGAGACTCAAGTATTTCTTGTCTGTTAAAAAAGCCTCACAAGATTTTATATTTTTCGAATCTTCCAGATTATGAGCTGTGATGAACATTGCATTTGTAATCCCCGTGACCCTGGTTCTTTTCTCTCACTGCAGGAGAATGGCGGAATCTTGCCGACAGAGAAGGAGCCTCTTTTTATTCTTTTTATTTTGGACAGGGAGGATCCTTCCTCTCATGAAGTACAAGGTACTTACCACCTGACAGACATCACTTATTCATTGCTGGGATTAATTGCAGGGATTGTGCTCCTGTGTCCTGTGGCCTAATGTTTTAGCCGCAAATGATGATCACTGTAACTATATACTGCAAATGTATTGATGTTTATGTTTATTTCTATATGTTACTTATTTCTATTTATTTCCTGTTTCAAATGTTTATGTACTGTATGCCACTGCCGCGCTTGTGACTGTTGAGGAGTCTGAGACATAAGAAGTACTTTATTTTTTGGTGCTTTAAGTTTCCCGGCTCTGTCCTGCGTCAGTGAACGCACCGGGTTTACGTGAGGAAAGCTACGTCGCTCTGCGCCCCGCCCCTTCTGAGCCACAGCTATATAACCAATCAGAATCAAGGCTGTGTAACGTGCGTAATCAGCGAATAGGTGCCACTTGGTGTCGCGAGTTTCCTCCACCTGTCTTCGAGACCACGAGTGTTTGCCACGAGTTTTTTCGCGGTTCAAAGAGTGTTTTTCCGCGGGTCCACTGGTTTATGTTCCCGGTGGTTGGTCTGCGAGTCCTCGCTGCGTGTTTCGCGGTGTTCCTCAGTGTTAGCGGTTAGCTGCTAGCGACCCGGGTGAAGTCTCGCGAGAGTTGAGCTGTAACCTCGGCAGGCCTGTCCCTGCTGTGGAGACACTGATCTGGACACTCGCTCTCTGACCCCTCTCAGTAACATGTTCCGGCTCGGCTTCCGTCCCGCTGCAGCAACTCATTGAGCCGGGCAACCATGCGTGTCGGTAGCCGAGCCGTTCGGCTGCTGCTCGGATACGGAGCAGCACTCCGGCCGCTCCACACCACCCCGAGCCGCGGCTCCTTCAGACCCGAGAGAGTGGCCGTGGTCACCAAGACCACGCGGTACGAGTTCGAACAGCAGCGGTACCGGTACGTGGGTCTGAGTGAAGAGGACCTGAAACAGCTGGTAGGAGCACACACACACACGGTCAGAGACACTTCACTCTCTACACACACACATACATACACACTGAGACAGGTCACACCACACACACATTAAGAAATACCTATACATAGAGAGCCATATACACCCACCCCCTCGCTAAAGCCTCCTCCTGTGTGTGTGTGTGTGTGTGTGTGTGTGTGTGTTGCAGCTGGCCATGAAAGGCTCGAGCTACAGCGGCCTGTTGGAGAGACACAACATCCACACTAACAACGTGGAGCACGTCGTGAGGAGCCTGAGGTGAGTGTGTCCTCTGGTCTCACCCCGAGGACCCGTCTCACCCTGAAAACCCCTCTGTGCGTTTACAGGAGCGAGGGCATCGACGTGCGGGTGGTGAAGAGGGGCGAGTACGACGAAGAGGTGGTGCGATGGGCAGACGCCATCATCTCAGCTGGTGGTGGGTTTCTCACTTCCTGTTTGTCACGTTTGCGGGCTCGCCCAGCGAAAGCTTTGCATCCTCTGAAGAGTGGACTTCTTCCTTGGACACAAACAAAAAATGGACTTATTCAGCTCTGGGGGGGCACACAATACAAGTTCTCTAACTGCACTTTGTTTTGTTAGGTGACGGAACAATGCTGCTGGTTGCCAGTAAGGTTCTGAGCAAAGACAAACCAGTTGTTGGCGTGAACACAGACCCCGAGAGGTAAAGCACTGAACACGCATCACGCGTTTCGGTGACGTCGCGAGGAAGTTACTGAGGTTGTGCGTTTGTGTCGTTCCTGAAGGTCAGAAGGTCACCTGTGTCTGCCGGTGCGTTACACTCGTGCCTTCCCAGAAGCCCTGAACAAATTGTGTCGTGGTGAGTTCAGGTGCGTATTTACCCTCCGTATTTGCGTGCTTTAAACCACTCGGCGTCGTATAAACTCGTCAAGGCTTGAATCGGTTTTATTTTAGTTTCACCAGAATCTTAGTTGACAAATGGCCACCAGCGACGCGTCTGATGCATCAGCGCTATAACTCGGTTCTGTATGAGGACTGTAAATTCATCATTTTGTTACAAATGTTTTCTAATAAACCCCCGATTTTTCGTCAAATAATAACATACGTTATCTCCTCGCTACATCCTTTATTTGAGCAACATCTCATCATGACAAACTTTCGACAAAGTGAATGAAACTTTTACATTTGCGATGCGTCACAGTTTTTCTTTCTTGATTGTTGAATAAATGAAAAGTCTGGTTCAGTTGGATGTGGTCCCGTCCTCAGGTGGGTTTGGCGTCAGAGGATCCGTTTGCACTTGGAGGGAACAGGAATCAACCCCACGCCTGTGGATCTCCACGAGGAGCAGCTGAGTCTGGAGCAGCACAGCCAGGCGCACCGCATCACCACCATGGACGGCCAGCACAGTACGGCTCCCCTCCGCCCGTCCTCCGCCTGTGGACGAGGAGGACGTTGGTTTTGGTCATTTTTGCTCTTCCACTAACTCTCAGTTTCCTCAGGGACGGGCTCTCTCCACCAGAGCTTCTCCAAACCCAATCTGCTTCCTGTCAGGAGCCTGAACGAGATCTTCATCGGGGAGTCTCTGTCCTCCAGGTACCTTCGTCGGCATCGTCCGCATCACGTGACCTTCCCCCGTTCGTCCCCGGCTCCTCATCGGTGGCGTCTCTGTCCACCACAGGTCCAAGTTCAAATCCCGGCAAGCCCGTGCTAACCCTCTGCTCCACAGGGCGTCCTACTACGAGATCTCTGTGGACGACGGGCCGTGGGAGAAGCAGAAGAGCTCAGGACTCAGCATCTGCACGGGAACGGGATCCAAAGCCTGGTACGCATCGGCTGTTGAATAATAAACGCCGTTTCAGCTGGTGTTGAGGTCTGATAGTGTGGCTGGAATATAACCTCAGAGCTGATTTCAATGTTGTTGAAGATACATCTGTGCAGCAACTGATCCTGGAACAGTTAGTTGTTCTGCACTTCGACAACTGGTGTGTGTCTGCAGCTCTCAAATGATTCTCTTTCTTGGTCTCCACAGGTCGTACAACATCAACAAACTGGCGGAACAGGCTGTGGAGGAGGTTTTAAAAATTGGTACGTGCGTGTTTGTGTGCGAGACTCGACTCTTTTTTTCCAACCGCATTGGACAAAAATGTATTATTGGACATGTGTGTATTCACACCCATATTTTTTTCATATTCATATTTCTTAGCGTTGTCATTTTTCGACATCCATAGTGAGCTGTGTATATATATATATATATATATGTTTATTATAGACTCCAACGTCGAGTGCCGCTGTTTTGCTCTATTGTTTGTTTCTATTTCTTCTTCATGCCAGTGTTTACATTCCTTTGTCATTTTTTATATCATTTTCACTCCCGATGGGGATCAAAAAAGCTTGATCTCATTTTTTGTTTTTTCAGGAAAATCTCTCACAGGTCTTGAGATTCCACTTAATCCCGAATTTATAGAAAAGGGTGAGTTCGCACATTTATCAGCTCTGTGATTATTGGTATTATCATGATGTTTTATTTTTTTTATTATGTTATTTGATTTCTGCTTGCCTGCGCGTGCTCAGTCACTGACCAATACAACGAGTCGCTGGTGTTCAGGCCGGACGACAGCCGCTTGTTCTACAGCGTCCGGGAGCCCATCGTCAACAGAGTTTTCTCCAACAGTCGTCAGCGAGGCTTCGCCAGCAGGTGAGCGACCGTCTGGGTGTCGGACAGGTAAAGACCGAAAATCAAAGAGGCGCGCTCTGACCTGGTGTTTCCTCAGGGTGTGCGTGCGCTCCCGCTGTTGGGACGCCTGCATGGTGGTGGACGGCGGGACGTCGTTCGAGTTCAACGACGGCGCCATCGCGACCATCGGCATGAGCGAGGAGGACCAGCTCCGGACTGTGGTCCTGGAGAACTGAGGCGGCTCCCAGGGAAGAACCAGGTTTTCGCTTTTAACCCTCCACATGTTGACTCATTTTATACCTGGCCAAAAAAAATGCTACCAGTGCTTAATCAAATGTGTGAGTTGTGCATTTTTTCCCCCAAAATCAGATTATTTCAAATCTGTTATTATTTTCCTTTTAGTCTCTCCCCCCACTGTCCCCAACCTCTAACAGGATCTAATCCTCTCAATCCTTTTGATCATTTTTCATATCATTCGTATATATCTTATTTAAAATGATGAATATTATTTTTTAAAGTGGGTCATAAGTGAACAAAGGTGAACCGCTTTGGTTTGAGTTGACGTAAAAAAAACAGTATTCATCAGGGGATTAATGGTTTGATGTTTCTGGGCAGTGGAAGATGTGGAGATGTGATGAACTTGGTCGACAGTAAGTGAACGTGGTGAGAGCACAGTGGTGGATTGTGAGGTTTGTTACTCACTGAAGTTTCTTTTTGACACAGTGGTATAGAGGGTGTATTTTTATATCTGTGGGTGCTGGGTGAAAGGATAAAACAAAACAAAAAATGAATTTGATGCTTTAAGGGGCCTTTTGCTCCATGATTTAGGTCAAAAGTTTGTTATTGTAAAGCTGTCAAGTAAATTGTGGAGGTTCAGTCTGTGCCAGATGGTTCCTGAGCACAAACAACAATATTTCATCTTTATCTGATTAAAAAAATAATAATAATAATAATATAAAAAAATGTTTTGTTTGTTTTTTTTACTAATAAGAATCCACTGAGCGCTGGGTGATAGGGACAGTTTGATGGACACGCTGGTGCAGGTCCAATCATTGCAAAGGAATGAAAATCAAACGAGGTCTCGTGTGGAAGCACCTCGTCCACGTCCTGGTCTCTGGATCAGGACGTGTTCTTTTTGGGGACACTTTTAAACAATGGTCAGAAACTTGGAATATGCAGCCTGCCAAAGGCAGAGGAAATCATTTGTCACTATGTTTTTGTTTTTTTCGTCAGATAAAGTTGGATGAAAATGAAATGTTGTTGTCTTCTTATTTAAACTCATCGGTTTTTTATATATTTTCATTCCTGACTAAAGGATGGCATACCTTTTGATTTTTTTTCCACTTTCTTTTGAAGACATACCATACTGAGGCCATTTTTTGGGGCCATTTTCTACTTTTTCTTTTGGACGACATCCTATCCGATGGCTTTTTTGGTGATTTTTATTTTTTTTGTTGATGTGATGTTTTTTCGCATTTTTGAACGGACAGAATCCCGAGGAACCCGCTGAAGCAAGTTGAAGTGACTCTGCCTGGAAGAACGCATGCAAGTTCTGGTGAGTCGTCAAACCTTCTGCTTACTTTAACATTTCTATGACCAATATCAACCAAAATAGATAAAGTATGTCTCCCGAAAATGTCAAAAAAGTCGAAAAATTTAAAAAACGTCAAAACATGCGTATAAACATATAAAACGCTCATATATATGACTGATGTAAAGAAAAGTAAAACAAAAATAAAAAAATTTGAATATCGTCCATAATTTGACAAAAGCGTCACAGTATAGTATGTCGTCCGAAAATGTCAAAAGTCAAAAAATGAAAAAATCATGAAAACATGCGTATAAACATGTAAAACGTACAAATATATGACTCAGGTAAAGAAAAGTGAAAAAAATATTGTTTTGAATATCGTCCAAAATTTGCCCAAAACGTCATAGTATAGTATGTTGTCCGAAAATGTCAATAAAGTCAAAAAAAGTAAAAAAATTGAAAACATGCATAAAAACATGCAAAACGTTCAAATAAATGACTCAGGAAAAAAAATGTTTTTTTGAATATCGTCCAAAATTTGACCAAAACGTCATAGTATAGTATGTCGTCCGAAAATGTCAAAAAAGTCAAAAAATGTGAAAACATGCATAAAAACATGCAAAACATTCAAATATATGACTCAGGTAAAAAAAAGTGAAAAACATTTTTTTTTGAATATCGTCCAAAATTTGACCAAAACGTCATAGTATAGTATGTCGTCCGAAAATGTCAAAAAAAGTCAAAAAATGAAAAAATCTTGAAAAGATGCGTATAAACATGCAAAATGCTCATATATATGACTTAAGTAAAGAAAAGTGGAAAAAGTTAAAAAAAAAATTTTTTTTGAATAACGTCCAAAATTTGACCAAAACGTCATAGTATATAGTATGTCGTCCGAAAAGGTCAAAAAAGTCAAAAAATGAAAAAATCTTGAAAAGATGCGTAGAAACATGTAAAATGCTCATATATATGACTAAGGTAAAGAAAAGTGGGAAAAGTAAAAAAAAAAAAAAAATTGAATATCGTCCAAAATTTGACCAAAACGTCATAGTATAGTATGTCGTCCGAAAATGTCAAAAAAGTCAAAAAATGAAAAAAATGTGAAAACATGCATAAAAACATGCAAAACTTTCAAATATATGACTCAGGTAAAAAAAAGTTAAAAAACTTTTTTTTTTAATATCGTCCAAAATTTGACCAAAACGTCATAGTATAGTATGTCGTCCGAAAATGTCAAAAAATGAAAAAATTGTGAAAACATGCATAAAAACATGCAAAACGTTCAAATATATGACTCAGGTAAAAAAAAGTAAAAAAAAAAAGTTTTTGAATATCGTCCAAAATTTGACCAAAACGTCATAGTATAGTATGTCGTCCGAAAATGTCAAAAAAGTCAAAAAATGAAAAAATTCTGAAAACATGCATAAAAACATGCAAAACGTTCAAATATATGACTCAGGTAAAAAAAAAGTAAAAAAAAAATTTTTGGAATATCGTCCAAAATTTGACCAAAACGTCATAGTATAGTATGTCGTCCGAAAATTTCAAAAATGAAAAAATTGTGAAAACATGCATAAAAACATCCAAAACTTTCAAATATATGACTCAGGTAAAAAAAAGTTAAAAAACATTTTTTTTTTAATATCGTCCAAAATTTGACCAAAACGTCATAGTATAGTATGTCGTCCGAAAATGTCAAAAAAGTCAAAAAATGAAAAAATCTTGAAAAGATGCGTATAAACATACAAAATGCTCATATATATGACTGAGGTAAAGAAAAGTGGAAAAAGTAAAAAAAAAAAAAGTTTTTTGAATATCGTCCAAAATTTGACCAAAACGTCATAGTATAGTATGTCGTCCGAAAATGTCAAAAAAGTCAAAAAATGAAAAAATTGTGAAAACATGCATAAAAACATGCAAAACGTTCAAATATATGACTCAGGTAAAAAAAAGTTAAAAAAAAAAGTTTTTGAATATCGTCCAAAATTTGACCAAAACGTCATAGTATAGTATGTCGTCCGAAAATGTCAAAAAAGTCAAAAAATGAAAAAATCTTGAAAAGTATCGTATAAACATACAAAATGCACATATATATGACTGAGGTAAAGAAAAGTGGAAAAAGTAAAAAAAAAAAAAGTTTTTTGAATATCGTCCAAAATTTGACCAAAACGTCATAGTATAGTATGTCGTCCGAAAATGTCAAAAAAGTCAAAAAATGAAAAAATCTTGAAAAGATGCGTATAAACATGCAAAATGCTCATATATATGACTGAGGTAAAGAAAAGTGGAAAAAGTAAAAAAAAAAAAATTTTGAATATCGTCCAAAATTTGACCAAACGTCATAGTATAGTATGTCGTCCGAAAATGTCAAAAAAGTCAAAAAATGAAAAAATCTTGAAAAAGATGCGTAGAAACATGCAAAATGCTCATATATATGACTCAGGTAAAAAAAAGTTAAAAAACATTTTTTTTTGAATAACGTCCAAAATTTGACCAAAACGTCATAGTATAGTATGTCGTCCGAAAA
>JAFBJU010000476.1:0-117467 GCA_016785305.1 Colistium nudipinnis
TTGTCCAAAAATGATAAAAAATGTCATAGTATAGTATGTTGTCCAAAAATATAAAAAAAAAGTCATAGTATAGTATGTTGTCCAAAAGTGACAAAAAACGTCATAGTATAGTATGTCTTCCAAAAGTGACAAAATACGTCATAGAATAGTATGTTGTCCAAAAATTTGAAAAAAAAGTCATGGTATATAATGTCGTCCAAAAGTGACAAAAAACGTCATAGAATAGTATGTTGTCCAAAAATGTGAAAAAATCGTTTAGTATAGAATCTCGTCCAAAAATGTGAAAAAAAGTCATAGTGTAGTATGTCGTTCAAAAATGTGAAAAAACGTCATAGTGTAGTACAAGGTGCCAACGTGGTGCCCGCAGTCACCTGCTAGCCCACAGGGACCACCTGAGTAGCCGGCAAGACATTTTCTGGGGGCTAGATGTGTTTTTTACCCCCAAAATAAAGAAAACATGGCAGAAAAGCAAAAGAAAACGCATAATTTTCAATGAAAGGAAGTAATAATATCTGATTGTCTTCACATATATTATTTAAATTTGATCTGTGACATACTACACCATGACATTTTTTTTCACACTTTGATAACATACTATACTATGAAGTTTTTTCTTATTTTTTTTTTACACCTTTTTTGAACAACATACTATACTATGACGTTTTTTTTCCCATTTTTGGACTACATAAGCAGTTTTTTTGGACGACATACTATACACTTTTTTGTCACTTTTGGATGACATA
Organism: Colistium nudipinnis; assembly: GCA_016785305.1. NCBI lineage: Eukaryota > Metazoa > Chordata > Actinopteri > Pleuronectiformes > Rhombosoleidae > Colistium > Colistium nudipinnis. The sequence continues at coordinate 744 of JAFBJU010000476.1, forward strand.
CAATACTTTACTGATGTTTTTTTTTCCAAATTTTGAATGACATACTATACTATTTGTTTTCCTTTCATTTTACCGTTAACATACATACAGTTTTTTTTTTTTTTTTGGCCAACATATGTTTGAACTTTTACATATTTTTGGATTTTTAGACAATTTGGGACATTAAATTATACAATTATGTTTTCGGTCTTGGTCGACAAACTGTACTATGTTTTTTTTTCAGTGAAAAATAATGGTAATTATCAATTGTTCTTAGTATTTCAACATGTTTTTGGATACAAATGTAAAATAAACTGAAAATAAGACAAGACACATCTCTTCACATTTGAGCACACCACACACGAAGAGGCACCACAAGGATGACTGCAGGTGTTAAGATAGCAGTAGGCAACAATGTATACCTAGTGGCCACTTTATTACAAACTGTTTGATACAACTGCTATGCCATAAAATAAATGGCATGGCGACTTATGGTGTTGGATTGGATTGCATACCTATTATTACATACACTTATTCGCTTCACTCATGCATGTCCGTAAGTTGATCAAATGTTTGATACATTCCAGTAAAACAGGAAAATACAATATTTAACAATGAACATGACATTTAATCGACACATTCCAACAATATTAACAAATTTGGATTTTTCCAAATGGGGGAATTGTTACTTCCACTTATGGTAAAGGTGTACCTAATTAAGTGGCTACTAAATGTTCAGCTAAGCCGTGACAGACTTAACAATAATATCTCAGGAGTTTGGGAACAAATATAAAAGAATTTCACTGTTTCTGAGATGAGGTTTTTACAGCGTTTTTCTAATTTAACTACAATATAAAGTTCAATTATGTTTAAACGGCAGACAACTGGTACACATGAAAGTAAACAATGATCATTACACCAAATTTTAATTATGAGCCAGCAACCTCCCACCTTTTTTTAGTGCAGTGAAGAGTTGAAGGTCAAACTTCATAGTCTTCCATTTGTCTCCAGTTTTTGGAAAAGTGCCAGGCTGCGGAGGTGGCTCTGCCTTTCCCCGTTCTTCCACAGAATCAGCAGGTGGTCTGTCGAACATGTGACCAAACCGTTCTCCTTGAAGCTCACAAACATCTAACAGAATGCAAAATGGAGTTTTAAAGCCATCATTTGGAAGCGGGACGTATTGTTTGAATGTCATAACTTCGTACCTGGACTGCCCCTGAGTGTCCAATTAGGTCACCTGTCAGCTCCAGCGTCCTGATGTTGGGGACATCCATGACCTTCTTTGATACAGGACCAGTCGGTTTGTTTGATCGGCCAAAAGTCCACATTCCAAAGAAGCCTAGGTTAAAAAGAATAGGTCTCAGACTTAAACTGTTTCTCTTACTACTGAGCAGGACATTATTCAGAAAGTCTGCGAAGGGATAACTGTTTTTACAGCTGATTGATTGCATTTCTCAGTGTGTAGTTGCTATGATCAATAACTTGATTTTAACAATAGTTCAAATATTACATGTAAAAGCAAACATATAGATATGGTAAACCCTTCAGCAAACAGCTTCTGACACATCCAGCTGTTATGGAGAAAGAATAATTTGTTTAGTTTGATGTTGGTGTTTACCTGAACCAAGGAAATATCTGGCACTTTTGCTAAATGTTCAGATTCACCAGCTGCCAATTCGGCACAAATTAGAACAGCACGCCTTTTTATTGAAAACTGGTGGCTGAAGTTAAAAGGACACATAAGAGTGATGTGAGTGAACCAAAACAGTATGGTTGTGGGCAACAAAATCAAAACTATGAGCTTAAATAGTCTTCCTAAAATTGCTTAATGTGTTCCAACTATTTGCCTTACACACTACGTGGTTTGGTGAAAGTAATCATATCCAAATTTTCAAAATAGCCACACCTGGAAATGCATCAGGTTGAAATATACCAAATCATTGAAGACCAAAATAGATGTATTCTCTGTTTCGCTGGAGAGACCAAAAGCATGCAACATGCAAACATACGAACATTTTGGCCTGTGGTGATTATAAAGTGATGTGCTTCGACATTGCCGTTTCTGAGTATATCATGTCTGGAGAGCAAAGATCTGCGCTGACTGCAGACAGCTAGAGCATCAGAGTACGGAAGACACGAAGACAGTACGGCAGCACAGACGGACACTCGACTTTAGAACCTCCCATTTGGGGTCAGAGCTGAGGTAGTATTTTAGTTTGTCCCGTTTTGTGTGTGTGTGCGTGTGTCACCTGGAGAAGCCGCTTCAGCAGACAGAGGCAGGTCCTGGATCTCCCACATCCTCACACTGCCGTCTTCAGAGCAGGACATCAACTCGCTGAAACAGAATCAGTGTCATTGCCACAGCTCCGTCCGTCAACTTTTTTGTACCATAATAAACCAACTGTGTAAAGTGGGCACTTCAACAACTCATTCTCCTCCCAGCAAGTTTCAGGTTAATCTGTTCAGTAGTTTAAGTTAAAACCTGCCAGAAAACGGACATAGATAAAAACAGCACGGAAAACATAACCCCCTCACTGAGCTTATGAACAAAGTAATACCTGTCAGATAGCAGCATGGTGTGCAAGACATTGGAATCATGGGCAACCTTCCTGTAGGCCACCACAGTTTTGGTTGGAATACTGTACACATACAGACCGCTGCCCACAGCTGCAAGGATTAGCTACAACACAAATAGGCATCACAAGCATTACTTTATGCAGCACATGAACAGGAGAAATATAATTTCCTCACCTTTCCGTTGGTGGTCAGATGCTGGATGGACATCTCGCTGGGTTTGGGAGCCCCCAATCGTATCTCCGCCTGGGCACAGGTTTGCGACTCCTCCCACAGGATGTGCTCGTAGGCCAAAATGTTCCAATCTATTGCATCCCATAAGATCAACTCACCTGCATGGGAACCGCTGGCAAAGAGCCCATCTGAGCGAAATATGGCAACAATCAGAGCTTGGCTTGTACAAAGCATACACCAGTTTAGTTATTTGTTCGAAAGTCGGATGCAGCTGATTTCCACTTGTGTTTAGAGGTTTCCTCATAGAGACTGACCATTGACGTTGATAAGAGCTCGAATTTGGTCCTGGTGGTCGGACAGACGTCGGATTTCAGCCACCGAGACAGAGGAATTAGTAGAAACTGTTAACCGGTAAATCACTGCAAAGATGGAGAAATACGGGTTCTTTGAAGGCCATAATGAAGTTTTTCTCTATTTGTGCATAACATACACCTTTAGTTTTAAACACCCCAGGGGAATCATCCAAATAATTCTCTTACTTATTTCTTTATCCATAGCAGCAGCTATGCAGTTCTTGGGCAGCTCTATCAAAGCAGCTATTCCTGCAAAAATGCCAAAATACAATAGTTTCAGTGTGTGTGCAAACAGCAGTACCACGGGGGAACGTAGTTGATGCAACAAGCAACCAAAGAGAGAGGTCTTCTTTTTTTCCTCTTTGTTTGTCATCACCTGTGTCACTGTGGTTCTGTTTGTGACACTGCAGCTGGAAGTCTTGGTTCCACACACACAGCTCCTCGCCACCGGAGAGAAACACACACAGCCGCTCCAGCACCAGCAAGCACTGAGAAAGACAGAGACAGAGAGAGAGGGTTATGAGGGGAGCGTCGAGTTGGGATGCAATACAAATTTACCATATTTAATTAAGACATTTACACAGACACAAACTATTGAGGAAGAAATGTGTGATTAGCCCATAGATAGATAGATAGAACTTCAGTATGGTTCAACATCATATTTTCTACCGCTAGAACTTTAATGGCCAAAGCAACCTCCCTCCCGTCCATCAAGGAAGACCTAAACAGATGGACACTGTCTCTATTGTGACTACTTGCTTTAAATTGCAAATGAAATTATGCAAAAAAAATTGTGGGTTTTTGTAGGTGTCGTATACTGACATGGTGGCAGTCCGGTGTGCTTAGGGCGCCGGCTAAAGGTGAATGGTGGAGAGAGGGGAGTGGCAGCCGGAGACTGGACGGCAGAATCAGGTAATCAGTCACACAATAAAAAAGCATGTGGTTGACCTGGTTCTGGTCTCTCTCTTGCAGTAGGCAGGGTCCTGGGAGGAGGACAGACTAAGGGCGCTGATCGCCCTCCAGAAGAGGATGCAGACGACGACCCTGTGACTTACCACGACATCCTCGAAGGCACGTCAGCACGTGAGAAAGGCCTGAGGGGGAGATGCTCACGTGAAGGTATAGGAAGGAAGGAAGCAAGGAAGGGGAAAGATTCGGGCAAACAAACGGGTGCCAGCAACTCAACAACCTAAAACCGAACACACTTGGCACTCCTCCATTTCTGGAGTAGTGATCTCTCAGTCAGTCCTCCTCCCAGGACCCAGCCTACTGCAAGAGAAAGACTAGAACCAAGTTAACCACATGTCTTGATTTGTGACCCGATTCTGGTCAGCTGTCTGGTGTCCGCTGCCACTCCCCTCTCTCCACCATTCACTTGCAGCTGGCGCCCTAACCACACCCAACAGCCGCATTTCAGTGCAATTTTAATCTTCAAAACCACCAGGTCTAATCTCCACAACTCATAAAGTAGGTGGTAAATATATTTCCGTAATAACGTCATCACGTTATACGTTCAGTATTTCCACATTGTTTGGCAATGTCTACAAGCCAATGGTAATATACAGCAGCAGTGAGGATGGGAAAAGCCATTGAATGAAATGCAGGTGACAAATTAGTTAACAGGTCTCAATCATTGAGATGAATAAATATCAAAATAGTCTGTCTGGAATGTGACTGGGTGTGTTGTAATGCCACAGCTGTCAGGAACACTCATTTCCTTCACTTTCTCAGCAAGTCTTACTGGTATACTCAGACTATGTGGAATATTGTATGCAACATTACGGACTCATTTATGTCTTCCGCACAAAGGTATTGTTAACAAACAAAAAAATCATTTTCCTAATGACTGGACATTAAAGGAATAGCCACATTGTGGTGTCACTACTTAAACTTAAGAAAAAATATCGCTTTTTAAACCCTCTTCTTACTAAAGTATTTTCCTGTGTGTGATGCATTCAGAAAACGTCCTCCACAAATGAATAAAGCATGTAACTTGCAGTATTGTGTATGATCATTATTAAATTGTGGCCTTTTTACTGTACTACATAACCAGATGTGTTTTGTTCCCCTCTTTGTCTTACCATTTTCTCCTCCCTGCTTTTTCATTAATGTGACTGTGTTCAATTCACTTTCATTCTGTGTTGTATTGGAAGTGTCACTAAATCTGACCTTGTGTAAATTGCTTTATGACGTTGTGCAAAAGATGCACCTGGGTCAATGTTTAGTGAACAAGTTATATGTCTGGAAAGAAGTTTATCACTTACCTTTACAGAAGACTGAAGATCTGCAATGGTCTGAACCCTGTTGCCTGTGTCAGGGTCCCACAACTGATGAATAGGATTAAGGAGAATCAAGTTTGAATCACATACTCAACAACTACATATGGATAATTGCAGTGTGCTTTTAAACGTTGCGCTCATGGATACACTTAGACTTCTGTCTGAGGAGGCTGTGATGAGCGAGGTGTGCGATGTGACTCCATTATTCCACGTGAATGTGGTTATCGCTGTTATTTGCTGCGAATGGCCCCTCAGCTCCTGCAGTCTCTCACCGGTCTAATAGCCAAGACAAAATTAAAATTTGCCATAAGTACGACCATGTTATGTGAAAATTCACACATTTAATAAATAAAATTCATTGGCCACACATCACCTCAATATCCCACACCAAAATAAGGCCATCATCCCCTGCCGAGGCACATCTGGAAAAGACATCATGACATATACAAGTTACTTACAAGCCAAGCAGACTCATGTCACACATATACTGTACTTCAGCAGAGAAATGAACTAGAGAGGCTTTATCTTGAGCAGGTTGACTAGCCAAACACTGCAAGAGGAATCGTTTCCATCTCAACTGATGGAATCTTTAAAAACATCTGTCCTGGGGCTTAGTACCTTCACTTGCCCTTTGACCCTCAACCATCCCTACTACCTGTTACCAAAATCAACAGACAGGATGAGTAGATAAAAAGAGTGAGATAAAATGAGAAGAGAAGGAACTCTCAAGGATATATTTTCAGTCTCAAAAGCAATCCAGAGAGAATTTTCTGGCCTTTGCCCCCGAGAATGGACCAGTGTGTGCAGAGAGGACACGACCCTGAGGAGGGGGTTATTACTGGAGGAAGCGAGGCGCGAAGCGACCCCCACCTTCTGACACAGACACACACACACTTAGTTCTGTAATAAATCCCTATCTGGCCACTTATGCAGACCCACTGTGCCACGCCAGTGTGCAGCATGCTTCCACAAAGAAACGCAGAGAAAAGCGCAGGTGCAACACGCTGATACGTGTGCATGCATGTGTGTATGGACAGCATAAAAGGCTTCGGTTATACAGTGCTGTGTGAACACAATCACACAGTGGTGATGATTTGGCTCTTGTCATGCTCTGTAGGTTTGCTGTAGGTGAGGATCTCCTGTCAATCACAGTGGGATTGTGGCCAGTCAAGGGTAAAGAGTAGAGAGGTTAGAGAGTAGGAGAAAAAAAAAGGAGCGAGCAAGGGGGTGAGGGGGTGTGGGGGTTTGTGGTCTGCTTACCTGAAGTCATCAATCTGCACCAGAAATCGAACAATGTCAAAATGTCCTTTCAGCACCTGCAGCTCAGTGAACCAGTTTTTGGGCTGTTCCTCGCCAATGCACAGCACAGTGCTTTTCTGCAAACGTAAGAGGGAAAGTAGTGAGACAAACAGGCTGAGGTGCACAGGTAATAAGGGGAAGGCTGGAGAAAGTAGAGCAGGGCTTATATGTTATTTTGTATTTTACACTATACCTTTAATAAATAGCCACCAAAAAGGTTGATGACTACTTAAGTTATAATGGATATGGTTCAATGATGAATTGTAAAATATTTGATCAATTTAACTTGCTGAGAAAACCATGGGAGTAGAGGAAATAAATAGAAGTTGATATAAAATATTTGTGCATTATTAGTAACGCTCTGAGGACAGAGTAGCAGGTCAACCAAGAAGTGACTGTGCCCCTTTAATTGAAAGGTTACACCAGGACTCACTGGTGTAAATAATAAACTGCTACTTAAAAAAAAGGAATTATAGCATGTATTATTTTAAAACATTGTAAAATATAGAGCAGCTATAACTGCAACAACTGGAAAAATGTGTTTAATCAGGCCCTGAAATTTCGTAGAGGAACATAGTAGGGGAGATACCCGAATACAAGTAAAAAAAATATGTACCTAAGAAAGTGCTGTAATGAGTTAATAACCTGCCGTACCTCCGAGGAGCCATGAGCCTCTCGGCCACCGAGAATCCAGCGAAGCATCGTTTGTTAGCGGATTCCGTTAGCTAAGGCCACAGCAGGAGGCCAGGCTCACACAAACACACACACGCCTCTGTATGTGCAACAGCAAACACAGCGTAGCACTGAGCAATCAAAACAGCTGCACACACAAGCTAACAGCTCCGGTCATGTGTGTGTGGTCAGTAGCGCAAACAAAGCGCTGTCACTGGATGTAATACCGCCCCGTTTATCTTCTTTGCAGCAACATTTTACCACAAACCTGAAACTAATACTTAATAAACGTTAGGTTTATATAAGGATGCCGACAGAAAGGCTGGATTTCAGTCATGCACGGGACATAACAAACCACGTGACTACGGAAGCCTCTGTAGGACAAGCTTCATTCAGGTCGATTATTATTAGGGAAGTGGGAGTTAAAGCATTAATGATGGACAACATTTGTGATGTTTTCCTTGAATACAATCACCCGACATGTTTTAAAATAAATAAAAAAATGCTCTTACTGTTGTGTTCAGTTCCGCATTCAGAAGCTCCCCTACTTTACCAATAGTACAAACAGTGTAAAAATAAAAGTAAAGGCTGTGCATTCAAAATCTTACTTAGGTAAACCTACAAAAGTATTACTCGGTACACATACTTCAAATATAAACCTACATGTTCTGTAAATAAATGTGGTTAGATAGAATTACTTTTTAAATTAACAGCATTAATATTGGCTAGATTAAAGTGCATGTTTTTATATTTACTTTGACTTCTATTTCCATAGACGTTAAATGAAAAAAAAACCCATCAGAAACAGCAACTCTGGACCAAGGCACAAAATTGGAATACAAAGCAAAACAAGTGTAAAGTGTAAATTTGTACTGCTACTAAACTACTGTAACACAATAAATGTAATAACAACTGCAAACATTGTGATAATGAATTTTCTTTTAATTCCATGAAAGTTCTGATCTACATGTTTGTTTGCATTTCAGTGTATGACAATCAATCATATATGTAGCTTCTCTTATGTTCTGTATGTAATATATCAGATAGTAAAGTAACTATAGCTGTAAAAAAAATAGAGTAGTAGTATAAAATAGCGTTAACGGGGAGAGAAAGCCATGATGTAAAGTATAGGTACCTCAACACTGTACCTAACTACAGTGTGGGGGAAAATGTACAGTTAATTGCCACAACAAAAAAGTTATGCCCTCATTAAAACAAGTTTGAAGTAAAACCATCACGTTCTCCCTCAGTGAAAAATATATAATCTATAATAATGCAAACAGCGCTGCCTGTAAACAGTGGCCAAGTGTTTAGAAGACCTTTACCAGATTTGAATGACAAAAATAAATCTCAAAAGGGAAATTTGAACAAAAGCTATCAGCAACAGCCTCGTATCCACATCACACTTGTTTAAGTTGCTGGACCTAGAATGGATTCCAACACTGGTTGTTACAAAATCCAGTCCATGCATTAAACTTATTACAGCTAAACTCTGAAAATTGTTAGCTATTAGGCAGGTAAGTGACAAACGTTTCACATACTTCAGGCTGCACTGTGATGCTAAAACAGCCAAGTAAAGAAACAATGAGCACAACACATTAGTTAGAGGGCTCATTCATGCATTTGTAATTCTACTCTTTGCAACTAGATGGCAGTGTGTAACAATCATATGAATCCAGGCTTGGTTCTAACCTCTATTTGTCAGGCATAACCAACTATTTTTACCCATGTTTCCTCTTGAAAACCGAGACCATCTTTCTAACAATGAAATATTTTAAATATGGTTTAAATATATATCATTTAGATGTATCTGCTGACAGTTTTTCCTCACTTCCCTTTATTTCACATCTTCTTTGCACCAGTGTTGACCTGCTCTCCCTCCACATTCTCTTCCTACTACAACTCTTTTCACTCTGTCTTGCGCTCTCTGTGTCTCTCTTCCCTGTTAAGAGACAGATACACAAAAAACGCGCGCGCACACACACCAGACACACAGTCACACATCACCCCAGCTCTATCTACTCCTGCTCTCCCGATTGAGACGACAAGCAGTGTAGGGCCTGTGACCTTCATGGTGGCTCAGATCTGCGGCTGGCACTGATTTCTGATTTAGTGTCGATCCGCCGCGCTTGTCAGGGGCTGCGAGGTGCTTTCCATGTGGTAATAGAAAAGCTCAAGGGCAGCTGGAGAAAGGGGGAGGATTAGGGAGAGGGATTGGTTGAGGTGGAGGGAATGGGTTTTAGATGTGAGGACGGGTGATGCTCTGTTTGTTTAACTAGCTGTCAGATATTTGAATGAATGGGTCAAACATGTAGACTCTAGGAGAAGTGTTTTGAGTCAATATGCTGTATAATTAAATCAAAAGATGTGAAGGAATGTGATCCAAGCACCGAGGCACCAAGAATAATGGTAGCAGCTCAGTGAGGCTGCACTTGTTGGCACATATTAGCTCACAATGACAATGCTCACCATAGTGTCTGGGCCTTATTTTATCGTCAAAAGCAATTCATCTGATATTTGCCAAAATTTGTCAAAATATCAGATATCATAATGTAAAATATATTCCCTCAAAGTCATCAGGATATAGATTGTCGTAAACATCAACACCTGTAAATTTTATTTTCAGAGAATGAGAGAGACTATGAACCCCCGGGTGCCATTAGAAAAATATGTCACTCACCAAATTCCAGACTTTCCTCCGGGAACTGCATGGACATCCTCACAAAATGTCAAAGAAATGCATTCTGTATATCAAAATAGTTCACCACAGTGGGACCACAGGGAAAAATTTTAGGTTTCGACAAATCGGATTTATCTCTTGAGATCATGACATTTCAAAGCAATCAATCCGGTAGCTGTTGAAGTATGTCTGAAGTGGCTTCTTCTTCAAAAGTCCTCAAACATACCTAAATTTACCACAAAAGGGCCACGAATGCACTAGTCAAGTCAGATCATACTCAGGCAGAGGATTAATCCATTTTCCATTTGAGATTGTCCATTTAAATTATTTATTTTCCTTCTCACATCAAACAAATCACAACCTCTGTCTGTGCTGGTAAAAAAAAAACTAAAAAAAAAACATTTCTCCTCCTCACCTGAGCTAGACACACCCCTTTCTATAAACCAGTCTGAGTGAGTAGATGTTGAGGTGCTGAGTGCCCCTATTGCTCATAAACTCTAACCAAAAAAAAAATAACATTAAACTAATTATCTAATTGAATAATCAAATGGTAAAATAGCTTCTACAATGTCAGTCTGACCAGCAGAACAACATCTCTATTCCAAGATACACACTTCTATGGTGCTAAGAAATGGGTTGGTAAAATTAAAAAAATGTAAAAGTATAAGGAGCTCAGGAGAGAAAACATTACAAAAACCTGGTTACAACACAGTGGTAGGTAATGGGGAAAAATGGGGGCAGAAGCCTCGGCCGGGAGACATGTTGTCAAATATGAACAATTGCAGGAATCAACTAAGAGGTGAAGTCATGATGTGGTTAGCACCAACATACTCACAGCACTAAAGACCAGCTGAGAGTCAGAGCAGAGAAAAAAGTCTGTCTGAGCTGCGGTGCCTGAACACATCGTCCCCATCTCCAGCCAGTAAGGAGAACAAATGGTTATTATGATGGAAAAGGAATTAAGCTGTGATTTAACAATAGGCCAACAACCATATTCAATAACGGGCACCCTCCCTCACTGTTTCAAAAAGGCTCTTGTAGAGGAAGCTCATTCCTGACCAACACACCTCACTGTCCCTCTTCATCAGGCTTTCACTGCCTCAGCATACTGTGGCATCTGCTTCCACATGAGATCCCCGGTCGCATCATCTTTTTAAATCCACAGTTCCCAATTTTAACTTTGTCTCTTTACTTCAAAGATCTGACTTATGCATTCCACATTTGTATGTTAAGATTTAATTTCACAAATCTAATCACAAATGCCAAGACTGAAAACAATGTTTTTATTTTATAGTTTACCTGACTGTGTTACTTAGTCCAGAGTCAATTTGTTCCTACTGCAAATCCTTATTTCCAAATGTTACATTCTTTTTTTTAAGCAGCTGAGCAATGTAGTTTTTGACAAAGTTTCTCTGGAAAGATATTTTTTATTGGGCCGATTTTCAGTACCACAGTAACACATTTTCGTATTTGTTCGTCTTACTTATGGTAGAAGGTAATCAAATTAAACAACAGTACAGTGAAAGAAGAAAATATGAAATATCCTGAGCTTTAGTGTTTTAATGAAAAGTTATTGGTTGAAATAGGGACTGTTCATGTTTGCTCCTGGCTAAGAATTCATAAAAAAAAAATAGATTAAGTGGATCACGATGTTTCCATCATAGTTCAGCAGAACTTGTGCGATGCTACTTATGCCCTCATGAAAACAAACAGGATGTGTATCTGATTAGAATATATATGGCACATCATCCAGACTATGATGGTCTAGAACTGACTAGAGGGAGGATGTGTGAGTCGATTCAAGCTTCTGTCACTTTGATTTGTCACATGAGTATGACTGTAATTGCTATGTTTCAGTCATCACAGGTTAATTATGAGCCTTGACCTATTACATGCAGACATATATACGCTCAGACAGTTTGGACGTGCAGATTTAAGGATTATATTTTTTACAATACTAAAAGTTAGAAGCCATAACAGACAGTAATGTAAATCTGCAAGTATCTCCCTCCCCTCTTTGAAACTGATCATCACTGTCTATCTTCCAACCCTCTGCCCCTCCTCCCTCCCCTCCTCCTTCCCACATTCGGTGACCCACTAATGTTCTGTTCATTTTCTCTTATGAATAGATAATGGGCAAAAATCAAATCTCTTCATTTGCATGTAATACAATTAAGACCTTTTCAAACAATGACAAATGGAGGGGGCAGCGAGATGTCAGTCAGCCTCGACAGCGAGACAGCAAAGACAGCATTGGCGAACCCCTTTCATTTTTTAACGAAAATTAATAAAACCTTCAAATGGGACTTTCTCACCACCATCTGGAACAACAATCACCAAGATACTCCTGTCAAATAACATTAGAGCCCTCATGAATTCTGGATTCATAATGTTGATGCAAAGCCACCAACATGTCTCAACCACAAAAAACCCCAAAGGATTTGTTATTTTTTCCATCAGTATTTAAGGGATGTGCGTCCAAAACTGAGTCAAAGGATCAATTTCTATTTTTCTATTTTGTTGAATTACTGGAAACATTAGCTATGGAAGACTTGAGGCTCAGGTACAATAATATCAGCTAGTTATCACATTCAACTTCAATATATTTGACCCTGCTCTCCATGCTGGCCCTGAAGGGATCCCTTAATACTAATCTGTTGTTGTTTGGCTGCTGGCTATATAGCTTCATATGCGTTGTGGACTGTTTTTTGTATTTAGGCTAAGCTACGCTTGATGTAATGTAACAGGGATCTAAGAAGGTGGGATTTAAAGCAAACAAGAACATATGCCATATTGCAAAATTATTGTTATTATGTTTGTTAAGTTGATCACATAAATGTTTGAATAAACATTCATATCATTTACCCACATACATATCTGTAAACATCAGAATGTATGTACACACACATACATCCACACCTTTGCAAGCATAGAAACACAAAAATTATATCTCTCTCTCTCTCTGTTACACAAGCACGCGCGCACACACACACGAAAATTAATGAGCTCTCATTCATAATCCCGGACAGAGAGAGCCATATTCACCCTTGGATGGTTTATTGACTGATTTCATTTATTTGTGTGGAATAAATAGGAGGTAAACATTGGCTCGCTTTCACATTTTCCACGACACACTCGCTGCACAGCATACTGGGAGAATGATCCCACCAACAGCAGGGTCACTGATTGGCTACCTCGTCAGTGTGTGACAAATTACCCAATGAGAAATAGGTTGCCCGTTTTCACAAACTAATTAACCTGGGTGATAGTGAAACAAATTATTACATTTATGTAATATTATTTCACATCTGTCACTAGAGTACAAAAATCTTTATCCCATGCTTTCCGACCTCCTAATCGCTTCTTCTTGATTATGAACATATCCAGACCCAACACATGCTGTTGGCATAAAGAGCATGCAGGCACATTGCTCATTTGAACAAACTCATTACATTTTATTCCAGCACATATAAAAAATAATAATAGTATTATTATTTTTTTTACCAATTACAATATATGAAAAAAGCAACTAAGGCAATAACGTTTCCAGTGAAGATATCAGGACCGCCTCATTGCCATGAGATTATTGAGAAGATAGAAAAGAAGAAAATGCAACACTGCTCCTGAAATCACATTAAATGTTTTTTTTTATATTCTATAGATTTACCCGTGCAGGCCTCTAATAAATATGTGAAAAGTTTTAGGCAAAAGGTGTATTCTACACAACTTTTCTTTAAAACCATATTAACGGGTTAAAAGAAAATGATAAGAGAAAGGCAACAAGAAGAAACATTTGTTGCAAAACCGAACAAAAAGATGCTGGGTTCATTTAAAATGCTAGTGCTCTGTAGTATCACACGTATCACAAAGTAACTCACTGAAAAATTGATGAATGAGATACCGCTATTTCTAAAATGATGAGGAGGATCATGGGGAATATTCAAGTGCAAATAAAGTTGCATAGAAGCATTTAACTTACTTTTGTTCAGTTGTTATGTTATTTCAATACAATTTAAGTGTTGAGCACTGATTTACAGTTGAATAATTGGTTATACTCAAAGTATTTTTGTTACACATTTAGATACATGAATCAATGTCAATTGTAGCATGGCTTACTCTGTGAAAGTTCAAATAACATATTTTCTTCAAAAGTAAGTTCATAACCTTTAAATGTCAGCATCCAGTACAACCATCAACAAGCTTGGTCTTTTGGCCCAGATTTTACCTGTATCATACACATTCCTACATTAAGCTACTTACCACGTTCCAAGATGTTAGTCAGAAACAGCAGTTTACCATCCTGCTGCATGGCACCATCGATGCAAATGTACCATTCGTCTTTTGAGTGTACTTGACTCTTGTAACTGAGTCAACACATGGGCCGTTTCATTCGCCATTCTCTCTGTCCCTCTCCAGGTTTTACATGGTCACAAGCTTGTACCAGGTGATGGTGAAAAACCTTCTCTCTGCTGACGCAAGCTTACCTGAAAAATGATGTACAAAACACTGTCAGGTACCCACCTGCTCCTGAGTCTGCACATTCACTGACAATAGATAAACACATGTAACGATAAGTCTGTATGCAATACGTGAGAGTTGTGCTGACTTGATTATCGATTGAATATTTAATCAAATGAGCAAAGCTCACAAACCGCAACAATGCCTTAATTTACTATGATGGTTAGCTTAGGTTACTTTAGCACTGCTTAGCTTACTGTCTTGTGTGTAATTCAGCAAACGTTTTTCTTCTTGCTTGTGATGTTTCTTTAAGTTAGACGTCGGGCAAGAGCGCTATTCTCCCCAGCTGCGGCCATAACGATGAATAATACGTGTGGCCACTGATTTGACGTCCCTTGCTTACACCTTGTTTTCAATGAACCAAGGAACCCGGATGTCACCTGATGGTTTGTTGGGGCGTTGTACCGTAAAGTGTTAAGTACATTGCGCGTGTGTCTTCCGTGTAGTAGTATTACGGTTTTATTTAAGAAAGTAATCCCCGTTTTTACAAAATATACAGGTGGTCTGAGAACAGAATACAGTCAAGTGTTCAAACTTTCTAAGCTCATCATATGTTCGCCGTTTAATTGGTAACTGTTAAGTATATGACAAATAAATGTGGAGACACCGAAAATATTTACTTCAGAAATGTAGCAACGGTAAAAAAAAAAAAAATACCGAAGAGAATGAGGAGTGATATTTGTTTTCCTCTTATTTACTGTTTTTTATTTGAGAAAAAAATGAAGAAGGACGCATTGCTCCTGATAATATTCTTTTACCGGAATTTTGGAGTGAAAGTGACACAATACCTTTACATGTCAGTCACCCTTACACTTCTTCAAGAAAGGAGGTTTGATTCACGATGTGACATAATTGAAAGTGATTTTATTTGATCATTTACACTTAATTGATATAAACATGTCCATGGAACAAAATGGTTCAAACATTTAAGAAAGTTATATTTTGATAATAAGCACAGACATAATCTTGGAAACATAAGTTATCACAAACTGACCAAATGGGAACAGAGTGCTTCCCCTACACAAAACATCCTATATAACAGATTATAGTTAAAGTCAGTTTCCTTGTTTTAGTTTGTGGGGCTTTCATTATTTTTTATTTATGTATTTGCCCTGGACAGCTCATGCAGTCAAGTCCATTTCCTTTTCCTAATTCCTGTCAAATCACACACCCTTGACTCTCGCTCTCTCCCGGTGACTCTACCATGTGCGTTGATTTTAGATCTTCCAGGTGTCTCTGCGCGTCCCCCGTAGATGCCTTTGGCCCTTCACAGTCGCATGCTGTGCAGCAGGTTTGAAATAAACAATAAAACGGGAGGGGTGGGTAGGGGTATCTTTAACCTATAGTTTTTTTATTTCAAAGTATCCACAGAATGTGTCTTCAAAAACCGTCAGTCACCAAGCAAACTGCCCCGCAGCAACAAAAGAAAGGCGTGGGCAGCGTGTTCCAAATAAATAGACACTGAGCAAATAAATAAGTTACTGTAATTTAAATAGACAAATAAATAGACGTCATAGGCTACATGCGAAATAATAAATTAAAGCTTCGAACAGGAGCAGCCCTATGCTTGATAAAGGCAAGTTGGCCTATAATAAATAGCTTCCAATTTCCCGCATGTCTGTGGTGTGGGAGGAAAAAAATGCCAGGTGTGCAGCTGCTCGGCTTGTAGTGTGGGTATACGTATCCTGTTCGTATCTCTCCCGGTGGATGGATGAATCAGAAGTGAACGTGTGAGAGAAATGCTCTCCACACTAGGTGAAGCTCATGGATACTGTGTGCTCCAATGCCTTGCGGCGCAGCGAGGCGATGCTTGTCCCTCTCCAGACGTCACTGTCCGGGGAGCTACACAGCTGGGGCGAGCCTGTCACGTTGGTTTGGCCGGATAAGGACGCGGGTACCATCCCGGGGAAAGTGGGTTGGTAGAGGTGGGACTGCAGCCCGGAGCCGTTAGAGGACATGTTGGAGAGGGCCATGGAGTTGGGCGGCGGCCCTGCGCCGAGGCTGCACTGAGACAGCGACTGTGCCATGGCCTGCTGACGACCCAGCGCGGGCGGCAGCTGCAGCTGGGACATGGGCATCCCTGCCGTGGCCCAGCGGGTGTCGTTGGCGTGGAAGGAGCAAAGGCTGTCTCCCATGGCCGCCGCTGCCGCCGCGGCGGACTGGAACTGGGGCAGGCCGTGGTGCGTCGGCAGGAGGGTCCCCGGAGACCGGAAGACATTGGTGGTCTTCTTGCGCTTCTTCCACTTGGCGCGTCGGTTCTGAAACCAAACCTGCAGACAGAAAGCAGATGAGAGTGAGGAGGGAGCATGCGGGATGGCTGCTGGTGCACTGACAGACAGCTCATGTTATCAGAGCGCACATAAAAAGGTTATGACATCAGCCTGTGATCATCACCATGACACCAACAACCAACAATAAATCAGTTCCAGGAAAACACTGTGTGCGTGTGTGTGTGTGTATTCTCCTATAGGAACTATCAGCTTACATCTACGTGCCAATCCCTTTAAACTGTTCACATTTATGGCTCGACTTCTCCAATTAACACAACCCTTAACTATCTATCATCCTTAAAACAAAGTCCACACTTGGATGCATCAGAGTTTTCATCTCAACGCGTTTGATAATATTTTATTTGCCAAATGGTTGTATTTTTATTCTAGCTTTTGTATATATGTAGAATATGTTTCGTTTATGTACATAACATATCTCATTAATATTGGTATGTTATATAATAATCACGTCGACTGTAATATTTTAATTGACAGCAAATGTATTTTTGTGCGAACTATAAATCATTTTTACTTACATTATTTGGCTTTTCATATTGAATTTGCCATTTTGAGGGAGCCACTGAAAGGCGGGTACTCTGATAATAAAGATAATGTTATTGCAGTGACAAATAGGCCTTGCTGGCAAACAGACTTTATTTGCCGGAGTCCTTGAGCTGCATTTGGTTGTAAGCGGGCGTCTATGATTAATGTAGAGATTTGGTTGAGAAAGTGGGGGCGCAGTAATAAGAGCGGGACAATCTCACTCTCCTCCACCTCGCGTAGCCAGCCGTGAAATCCGGCCTGAAACGCATTACACTTCCAAAGAAATGAAAACGCAATTTCTCATTCCGTTTAAAAAGTCAGCGCGCGCTCTCGGCATGAAGATGTGGAGAGAGGTGACAGGCCTATCGCTAAACTGATTCTGGACCTGCTTCCTATTTTCAGCCCTATCATGAAGGCAGACGAGCATCATTACACTAATTCTTATTTTATGCAAATACTATATAGAAACTAAATTGACTCTTATGATAACGATGATTGGGGTATTATCTCACATGTGAGCATCCCAAGTGCAAAAGGCATTGCCACTATATGATTCCCAGTGTGAGTGAGATATTATTTTGAATGTGTGCAAACTAGAGGTCAATGAGGGCAGCTGTGTACCCAAATATAACAGATTGTGGTTTAGTCATATTGCTTGAGTACATTTGTGGGCACAGGGATGAAAAATATGTATATTAAAAATGTTGACAACTGTTTTGACAACAGATAAAAGAAAGCTCACCATCTGGATGGGACAATATTAATTATATTAAAAGGGATGTACACACAAATGATCTGGCAAAGTTAAGATGTTATAGACCAGTGATTAAAAAAAGAAAGAGATTAAATGTCACAAAAGAATGTGATAATAATAATAATAACAAAAATAGTTGGAATTACATTTTGGGTCAAATAAAAATAAATAAACTACTGATCAACAAGAACATTAAAATAAAATATAGCCCTGCAATAACTTCTGTCACGCATATGTCTTGATATGTGCAGTGCATAATGCAAAAGGTGGCTGGTTTAAATCCAGGTAAGGAGTAGCACACCGCAAGACAATGAACCACGAAAAACCTGTCTGCTTTAATCTTTATATTCTTCCTCTATAAAATATAAAAATCAGCCTAGTATGCATTTGTTTCGTTTGAGGTGTCATGTGAACCTATTGAATCTTTTTGATGAAAAAAGATATCAAAAGTAAAATCCAATGATACAATTATTAGATGTATTTTTTACTCCTCGTTTTATGATAGATAACTATTTCAGTATAACAGAAAGTTAAAAGAAGACGATATATGAGAAAGTTATTTGTTGTTGTTAGTGGATAAGACTTAAATAACATTATATTAAGACAATATTAAATAGCATTTAAGTGCTTACAAATTAAATTACTGTTGCATTCATGGAAAATTCTGAATATTATAATTATTTTTTGAATAAACATTTTTGTTGTTATAAATGCAGGATTGTCATCTCTAAATTAAAATGTTATCAATTTGTATCTATTAGTCTTCTCCACTCGGCCACTGCCGTAACCCTGTGGGCAGATATTGTTATTGCTATATGTATGTCTATTTTACTGCTTGGGCGAGATGTAGTTGTCATAAAAAGTTAGCAGAGAATTTATTTTATGAATTTTAGTTTACTTTTATAATTCAGAGGTATTTACCATGTGAGCGTTAATAATGCATTCGATATAATTAGCAGCGGCACATCCGTGTCGTTTGCGCCTTTGAGTTTTGCTGTAACACATAAGTATAGGACCCATTGTTGGGTATGAAATGAAGAGTATATATTTGCAGCCGCCCTACCTGCACTCGGGACTCCGTCAGACCGATCCTCAGAGCCAGCTCCTCCCGCATGAAGATGTCTGGGTAGTGCGTTTTGGCGAAGCTCCTCTCCAGTTCGTTGAGCTGCGCCGGGGTGAAGCGGGTTCGATGCCGCTTCTGTTTCTGGCTCTGCTGCCCTCCCGACTGGCTGTTGCTGTTCTGCTGCTGCTGTTTCTCCTGCTCTTTGCTGCTGACCTGCACCGTGTTGGATCCTACCCCGCTGCTGATATCTTCACCGGGCAGCATGGTGGCTCCTTCCACGCCGTCCGGGCCTGGGCCGAGCTCGCCGGAGTGTCCCGGGTCAGGTCCACCTCCGCCGAGCCTGCACTTCAGAGCCTCCCTGTGACCCAGGAGCTCCGCCGCGGCATCCTTCATCCCTGCACAGACAACCACAGCTGGTGAGATTTTTTACAGTAAACACTCTCTCTGGAAGAGGGAAAAAAGGACATGGTTATAGGCATTTTAAACAGCACACAAGCAATATATTATATGGGTGCAAAGAAGAAATCATTAGTAGTTGAAGCACACAAAAGCTGCGCATGCATTAAACGATCCATGATGCAATTTCAAAACACAGAGAGATACATTAAACACAGAGCGATGGTTGCAGCTCTTTTAGAGGGACAACCACAGCATGCACACATTACAATCTGCTCCTTAAATACTCTTAATTCAATTCGATCACACCGATATCTCAGAAAATGGTTAAATCAAATTATGCAGTAATATAATAATAATAATTACTTTTCCAATGAATTAAGCGAGTTTAGTTCACTTCAACCCAAATTAAGATGATGTAAGAAGCAAATTGACAATTTTCTGAGCTTGATTTAAGATTAGAAGTGTCTCCAGCTTACAGTAGAGTTGAAGACCGGAGTTTGGTGATGATAACTCACCGAGGCGAGCATCCAGGAGGTCGGCATGAGATAGCATTGCGCACCGCTCCAGGGCGAAATGCTATTCCAAAAAAATCTCTATGACTTTAACCTATTTAAGAAATATATATAGCCTAAATGAAAGCAAATTCGGTTTGTGGTTAAAAGGGAGGTTGGTTGCATTATAATGTAGTTTAGAGAAACGGGGAGGCGCTTAACAACGGAATGAACCCATGAGCTTCCCCAAACGAGGACCAATCAGAGCTGAAGCCTGAGGTATGTCAGCTTCAGCCCGAGACCCAGGCGCGCCCTCCCCCGCCCCTTCCATCCCTCTCACATCCACAAGTTCATTCCTCCTCATTCCCATTATTGGCTTTGATTTCTCCTCCAAATTACACCCAATAAAATAACCTGATCTAATGTCTGTGTGGGAGCTTCGACCCGTTCGAGAAATGTTGGATCACCACAGTATTTGTTTAATTGTGCGTGCCGCTCTGCGCGCGCTTCCACAGCGAGCTACTCCAACAAGAATGGGGTTATTCATATGAGGAATAACCACATGGCAGCATTAGCAGACACCACACTGTACGGCTGATATACTCTATGTAGCACCTCCAATACGAATCCGAGTCTATCTGCATTTATTATTATCAGCCTTTCTTCTCTTTAATGACAATTTGTGTGTTCCCTTGATGATACCGTCGACCTCTTTACGACACTAAATGCCTCTTGGAGACCAAGTGAACCTCTTCTAACATCCTTGATTTCCCAGTCAGCCAAACAACAAACTTTATATAATTCTAACCAGGCTCATTTTTCAAGTCCATTAGGCTTTTATGTAATCAGTGCCACATCCATACGCCTTTATTGCAAATATCAGAGTGAGATCAGTATAAATTAGTGGTAATTTACTAGTATTTAGGACCAACTGTCAGGAGGGGAAGGTCTCGGTGTAAATGATGTGTGAGTGAATTAATTCGGCGGAAAGTGGAGGGAGCTCACATGAGCTGTGAATGCATGGCTTTGATAAAGGGACACAGTTAATAAGCCCGAAAGGCTACAGTAAATAACCCAGCACCTGAACAGATAACTTCACACCACATCGTGTTTAGACACTTGGAGATGCGCTTTGTTCCAGAGGTTTCATATCTGTCTGAATTAGGGTACTTCCAGTGAGACAAAAACAACGTCTAAGTCAGGCCTTTGTATGTAATCAAACTCTATTAGCACGACACACACTCACATCCCTGTGGCCAAATATGTAAGTGCCAAGAAAAGAAAGGACACGCTTTACCCAGATGTCCAGACGTTTTGAGAGACCACATTTATTTATTGTGTCGTGGAAAAAAAATGTCACAAAGGAGGCGTCCGAGCGTGCACCCGGGGCTCGTTTGGGCTCTTTTCTTTATCCATCCCAGTCTCCAATTGCCCCTGCTCATCTTTTATTTGTCTGCAATCTGGTGGCACGACAGGCAGACTGTGGGGGAAGGAGGGAGGGAGGGAGGAGATGGATGGATGGATGGATGAGAGAGGAGTCATGTGCGGGCGTCTGTTTCGGACGCATCGCAGGATGAGCAGGAGATTTCGACTTTGCGCTGATGTCTGCGTCTTTCTTCGAAGGGGGGAAAAAGGAAAACGAGGCGCCGTTGGAGATATTTCTCGCCCTCTCCCTTGTCAAGGCTGTTGTTTAAGAAGCCGAACTTGAGGTATACTTTGGAGGGGTTTAAAACTGGAAATAAATGCTGTTAATTCAGAATAGGCTACTGAATATTTTTATTTTTTCACAATTAGAAATAGATGAATAACTAAGGTTGGGGTTATTCGAATTATTAATTATAAAGACTGTTTACTGTATTTCATACGTGTTTCCATATTGTTGTACTGCATGTTTTTTTTTCTGGTGGTTTGCTCAAATCATCTCATTGAATGATGAATTGATTTTCGCGTTTCACACTTTCTGACAACTATGCACGTTGTGAAAGTGAACGACTCTTCTTATTGCACCAGGTCATATTTCACACAAATAACGACACAGATCATATAGTTTTAAAAGACATTTGATGTAAAACATTTTTTTTATATTTTTCCTACGGTTTCTGACGCCCTAAAATTAATGATTTTGTTTTCTACAGATAGACTAAATGCGTCTGATTGCTCCCAATAACCCTGTAATACAATTTGAGTGGTTCAGTTCGTAGCTATATTGACTAAGACTAATCTGCAAGATGTCATGCTTTATTTGGAAAATGTAATAAAACACAATACAGTAATATTATTATTTTATTTGTATTACTATACATGTTTATATGGGCCCGTTTGATGAATTACAATCTCTCTAAATTGGTATTCCTATTACATCCCATTACATGCAATGTATTTAGATCAGTTAATTCAAAGGCAACTATTCACTTAATAGTGTCAATAGATTCACTGTCTGTGTGTGTGAAAGAGAGCGAGAGAGAAAGGGAGAGAAGGAGAGGCTGTAATTGGGGTAAACAAGGACCAAAGCACAGTTTGCGTCATCTCTCCTCGTGCACACATCAATCTCATGCATGACATAAATAAAAATAGACAAACAAATTTGGCCCTTGCAGGTTAATGCGGTGCATCTGAGTGTAAAGTAGACATTTTCACGCGTTGTGGAGATGAGGAGTGACTTTTAATAACACTGCAAAACAAGGGAAAAAAATAAAAAAAAATACCTGATATTGTAAGTAATGCACTGGAGCATCTAGGGCTATTGGATCTCACCTCACATTCGTGTGTGTGACTGGTAGACCCACGGTGGGTGGCTGGTGGGGCCTAAACCCGCGATCTCATGGCCAAAGCATAGACTGTCTAACCTAACACGCCCCGGTGAATGTTGTCCCCCCCCCCTTTTTTTTTCTCTCAGTCCGTGTTCACTCAGAGATTTCTGAGGAGAAATACAATCGATCTTCCATCCGCACAAGCCTCCGATTTAACAAATTCTTGTTTCATGCAGCTGATTTGGCGACAGTCTGGGGGGGATTAGGAGTAATAAGTTACTGTGTACCGTGAGGAAAGGATGCTGATGATGCAAGTCAGCCGCACCTGCCTGCATGCGCCTCAAGTTTGACACGGGCAAACTTCAGAGGCAGAAACGGCAGAGGAGCTCACAATAACAGTTTATTGTTAATGTCAATCAATTATTTATCATAAGCGCAATCTGTGGTTGATGTGCTCACACACCCATGTGAGATCAAAACAATTTTACACTCAAAAATGTAAGTAATAAAACTGAATATGGCCTGCCAGGGTAACATTTAAAATCCGTATTCTAATAATAATAATAGTAATAGTGATAATAATCATCATCATCATCATCACCATCATCAGAATAATAAGAATAATAATGACAAACGTTAGCTGCTGCCAATTTTGATTTGTTGGTAGATTACCTCTAAAACATTGTATCCTATGCAAACAATGTAAGGTAGCCTTAAGTCATACCAAACACATTTAAAAAAGGACACGCTGTTGCATTTACTGCGTGTTATGATACTCATCTCAAGTAGTAAATCAGCAGGAGCACAGGCTAGCATAGCTTAGCAGCTTTAGTGTATTTTAACAAACATCAGAGATTCGTGAACCTACCTGTGGATGTTTCTTTAAATTAGACGTCCAGCGAAAACATGTATCTTACCAGAAGCGGCCACAGTCATAAATAATCCATTTGGCGACGGTTTTAACGTCCCCAGTTTAAATGATGTTTGAAGACACCCTTTGACACATGTTGGTTTGTTGTGGTGTTGTGTCATAAAGTGTGGAGTGTCGTAAAGTGTTCGCGTTAGTCGGCGGTAAATCCTTTTTCATTTTAGAACGTAATCCTAGAAAATAATCCACGTATTGACGTGGCATGTTTGATTAATCTACAGCTGTGATGCAAAGGACACATGGGACCGTTTTAAGAAGAACTCATTCAATACATTCAACGCCCTAAACTTAACAATCCTGGATTTCACTTGGGTAACATGCTTGTGACGGCAGTATGTATTACTCAGATATTGGATTTGTATACTTGTTCTGTTACCACAGAGGATCTAGCAGCCTGCGCGGGTCCCCTGGTCACATAAACCCAGGTGGAGCGCATCGCCGCCGCATCTCAGGCCTCAATTAGCACCGCTGCCCTCTGTACGGACTCGATTAGGCCGTGATTTATCCGAAAGAAATATAATTATACCTCCAAATAAAATAATCAGCATTGAAGAGCGATTTCCTTAACGAGATGGAGCGGGGTAGATGTCACGGAGTAGCAGCGCCTCATTAGGGCGGTAATGAGACTTTGGGGTGATCCCGATAATTGTGGAAATCTGTAAAATAAGGATCAAGTCAAATGTAACCTTAATTTGTCTGGCAATTGAGTTCATTCATTAGCATGACTATTTAGGAAGGACTCTCTCAGCCTTAATACAAGGTGTCGTTATTTTAGGCCATGTGGATAATAGATGTGGCTGCTGCAGGGACATCAGACAGGCCTGTTTTGTCATTCATGGCCATAACCAACGTTTGTCATCCGACTGACAGGGTTGCCCAAAGTGCTCTTGTCTTTATTGTACGCATCAAATACAATTCATTCCACTGCTGTTAACAGGGATAGCAGGAGTTGAACACAGTGCGCAAGGAAATACATCAGTTGTTAATTGTGTTCAAATGATTTGCCGAATCATGCAAGATGATCAAAAGCTTTAGCATCTTATGTCACTTTTTTGGCCACAGATTCATCTGATTAATGTTATTTGGTTCCACTGCTCTGTTAACATACTATGTTGTTAAAATAATATTTCAATCAATATCAGAACATTGCAATGGGTATTCTTCCCGTACACGTTTTCTGACAACTTACAGAGTACACAATTAATCGATTAATCAAAAAAACACCCAATATTCACTGATAATGGAAATAATTGTTAATGGCAACTTTTATTAGTAATTGTGTTTCATCTAGGGTTAAAGCCAATTAAGGTCCTGCAAGCTTCAGATAGAGTTACAACCGAAGGAAAATTTATAAAAAAATCTAATCAAATCAATCCAGCGGTGGACCCACACCATTAAAAATGGTTGACATTGCAGCTTAAGACATACATGTGATTGTATTTAGCTACATGGAATACATTCAGACAGTTAAACAAAAAAATAAAATAAAAAACGTTTTATGGAATTCCTGTGAGATTTTACACACGGAAGAAAACAAATGTGGTGCCATATTAAAAGTGCACAGTAGAAATAATAACAAGAACAAGAAGCCTCCGTGGTTCCAAACAAGGCCTGGTGAGTGGAATGAACATTTAAGCAAGCAAATCTCAGCCAGAACAGAAACACATCAGGAATCATCCTTCAAGCTTCACCGAGTCCAACATATTCCTAGCCTCTTTGTACTCCTCTGATTCCCCCAAATCCTCCTCTGCTTCCTGGGAAGACACAAACACACAGCTTTGTTTTTTGCTACCCACAGCAATCTCAGACAGAAAATGAGCCATTATAGCTTGCCACTTAAAGATAAATCCACACATCTCCAACAATTTTGGCATCAAAATGATATTTGAACAAACCTTTTTTGATGTCATTTCATTGACATACAACTTAGTGCTAGAGGTCACATTTAAGTCACCATCATGTTATCTGGATCTAAATTATAGCACCAAAGGCACGTACCACGTGCCGGCGTGACTATATGGTGTCAATGTCCTTTAATCAAGTGTGTGTGAGTGGAAGTGGTGGACAGCCCTGCTATTAGACTGTGATGAGCGTGTGCATATGCACACGTCTGTCTAAAGGAAGGGGGGGGTGAGTGAGGGAAGAGGTCATGTCATTAATTGCAGGGTAGCTCCCTCTGCCTACATTCCCTAAAACCTTACAAGTCAATAAAACAACTGTGAAGTGCAACATTTGCTTTGAGGTAACCCAGGCCAGCGTTTATGAGCATCACAGAGCAATATACGGAGAAGTCCAACAACTCAACGCTGGATGTCCATTTTTAAGTTTAGTAGATAATTACCATAGTATATATTAGTGTCCGTGTCTTGCTCGTTGGATAGTTGTGTTGGATGGTTTGGTTGTTAATTTGATGACAATAAGCTACATGCTTAAAGTGCAGTAAAACTAATATTATTTTAAATCATAAATGTCTTTGCTGCCAACCAAACAAAACGACAAATAATTGATAAGAAAATATTCACATTGGATAAACGGCTACTGAAATCCATCAGTACACTTGACTGGGGACATGTTTCTTTAGTTTTTGGTACCAGTTGGTATGCATAGTATTTGATCATGGGAAGTTTAACGTCTTGCAGCAGGTGGCACAAGAATAAAGTACAAGTTTAGTGGTCAAAAGGAAGGTGAAAAGGAAAGTGTCAGCTTGTGTTTCCTTGTTTTTCCAGTAATGCATTTATTGCAGCTTCTAATCAAGATAGCAACAGCACAGGGTCAGATTTCTTTTCTTTTGTCTCTGACTAAATGTCACTAAATACAGCCCTGGAGCATTTATGCCTATATGGATTCACAGCACAATTTAAACATGCTTCAGTTTCACCGCTCCTATTAAATGCAACAGACAGAGAGTTTGTGCACAAGGTCCAACATCTATCAATTATTTGCCAAGAAGTCAGCCATGACGAAAGTGGAGGTGAGGAATCTTTTCTGGCTCCTTGCAGCCACTAACTGTTAACAAGTCTTTAGTTACTTATAATTACTTTTCCTGAACTTCTCAAATCTTCTCAAATCTTCTCAAATCAAATTACCAGATGTTAGATATCACTACAGTAGGTATATTTATAACCATTCAAATGTGGAGCTATGAAATAACAAAAAAAAACTAAATCTGAAGGATACATCACTTAATGGCAAACGTTTAAGGTAGCTAGATGAAAAAGTCAATATAATAACACCATGCAGTTCTCCAACAAGGACAAAAAATATTAACACAAATTGCAAAAAAATAAAATTAATCAAGACTCATCAAAACAGTTTTGTGTTGTTAGGAGACGAAAAAAAACATATATATATTTTTTACACTTCCATTTATTGCCGACTCATACCCGTTACTTACAAGCAACTGCTGCAGGTCGGCGTGTGCTATGGCCAGCCGGCGATGGCAGTCGGGAACCATCATTCTGGCCTCCTGCAGCACCTCCACCTGAAAAGAGACCACATCAGTTCCGGCTTTAATAATCAAAATACCCCCACCACGGCTGCGATACAGGAATATTAATTTTCCCCAGCCTTGTTCCCGACTGTAACTTTCAGGGTGTCCCACATACACGCAGCTGTGGTTGACATCTCCCAACACGCTGGCAGTATGAGAAATGTTATTGAGTTATCGATTGGGCAGGGAGGTGGGTGGCAGGGGACCACCTCGATCTGACTGCACACCTGAATGAATGAAGAAAGCCTGAACCGAGGACACTGTGACCAGGCGTAAACAGGTATTACCACGCCTGGATGCAAAGTGTATTATGGCCAGGGGGAACTTTCCCAGCTACGGCTAATGTGGAATCCCCTCAGCTGGCACCCTAAAGAGCAGAGAAGAGTTGACTAACACTGTCAGACACACTCTCTCAGGGCAGGCGCTTCCTCGCCGAGCCCTCTGTCAGGCTGGAAAGTCAAAACATGGACTCAGCTACACACGTGTACATTACGCGGCTATGCACAATAACAGGCGCTCAAGATGAACTCCTGCACAGGCGGGCTGGCGGAGTGACATGCTGAAAGATGGCAGACAACTCGTCGCCTCTGTTGCCATGTAGATGTGACAAGGTTAGCCAGACTAAGCAGAGGAATGTTGAAACAGAGAAAAGTCACGGTGCCCTCTCGGTGCAGTGGAATGATCTCATCAACGCCGGATAAAGATGACACTTACAGTGTATTGATTCCATTAAAACGAAAACCTATAATCCATCCTGCCTCAGACCTCTCATCTCCAACCATAATCCATCTGGCCTCCCAAACTCCCCCATTTTACACCAGCCAAGCCCACCGCTCAGCCTGAGCCGCTGCTCTATGAATGAACAAACAAAACAAAACCCAAGCTGAATTTTAATGTTACCAGTAGACACAATCAGAGGTGATGTCTGTGCAGCGGCTCCAGCCCGAAAATTGAGCCAAGTGGAATGCAAAGTTAATCCAATAATAAACATTGCTGGCCAGTGCTTACTTATTTGGTTACAGTCCATATACTCAGCTTTTTGGTCGGACGCAGTAGGGCATTTAGTATGTTCAATTATTGGAGTTTTGTTTCTCCGTACACATGTGCAGCCCATACACTGTATAAAAGTGTGCCAGAGCCGCAGTGTTTCTGATTTAACAGCACTGTGGTGGGCAGGTGACAAGTGTGTGTGCTGAATGTTGCTGAAGACAAGGACTGTCTCCAGTGTGACGGTTTTCAGCACTGAGGTGCTTCGGGCTCAAGGCTACTGTCTTAATACCAATATTTACAGGTAATTTCGGCACTGCAGAAAATATTTGATTAGACATTTTACTCAGAATGGCAGGCAGGATATGGGCCAGTAATCTGTTAGGGCCACTAAAAGTGTCAGTAATTATCAAACTCCTCAAAAAGTAACATGATATAATTACATCAGTATCAGGCAAATTACAAAATCACTAATGATTGTACTCTCAAAACGTTATTCTTTAATACAACTGTGAACTGACCTCATTACATGAATGAGGAGCCATTTGAATCATCTAAATATAATTCCCCTTCTAACCACGTAACGGTACAGGGCAACGGTAAACGGTTCGGACGTCATAAATAATCCGTTACACCGCTACTAGAAAGTCATGACAATTGTTGATAAATGCAAAGTTTGTTTTTACTTAAGATACAGGAACATATATATATATATATAAAAATGGGAACCATATACCTGTTTCCTGAGTACATATTCACATCCCGCCTCCGCCTTCATGCGCTCAACCTTTGCCTCTTGCTGCTTCGCCTCAGCTGTGTACGCGACTTCCTCTTTCGCCAGCCTGCAGAGAATAGGAAGAGAGAAAAATACAGTTCATAGTTAAAGGTAGTGACACGGTTGTTGTTCCATCAAACATGAAACATAACTGCCGAGCCTCTCAGACAGGTAATATAGGCTGAACCATGAAAAGGCAGGCTGTGATGGTCACCTTTTACAGACAAGGCCATCCGTCTTCATTCTCGCCCAACGTTACTCTGACTGAGGGGACACAGTGAGATCATCTCCCGCAGGATGGCAAAATACACACCTCAGTAACAAGCAGCGAACGCATCATTCCTTCTGACTGCCATGGTGCTACACAAAAAACTGCCATCCACATGGAGAGTAGCCCTAATTTATCTCTTCATAAAAGACTTAACTTATTATTCATAACATCTTTGAAAAACAACGGACAAGACATGCTTGAATGATACATGTTTTATAGCTAGAACAAAACCTGTTACTAGAATGTGGATGGCTGATAAAGACACAATGGCCCATGCACAATTATTTTTAATGAAAAGAATCTTTGCCATTACCTAAATGTAGACTTTTGTGCAAATTAATTAGAAGGGACTATTTCCTTTCTTTGCCTTAACACCTGTAGTGGCCGATTCTCGTGCCCTCCTGGGAGTGACAAGATTTGAGCACAGCATTACCTTACGGTCAAGTTTTCAATTAGTGAACTTGTGAGAAAAGCTTGGGTTATTTAGACACACAGCAGTTGCTGTACAACATTATTATTCATTTGAAGTGTTGTTTGTGCCCACTTGATTAATCTAACTCCAGTAATCCATGCCTTTTATCTGTTTTTGGTCTCAACCAACTTAATGTAAATGGGTGTCACCTAATTTATTTATTCGTTGGTGTACAAAATGTTTAGAAAATTGTGAGTTTGCCCAGAAACATGATATTGTTCAAATTGCTTGTTTCAGAGTCCAGCAAATTAGACTTGGGAAGCTGGAACCACTTTGTGTTATGTACATTGGTCTATTGTACGTTGTTATGTACGACCCTCTTTGTACATTCAATTATTCACCACAAGTCTAAAATTATAAAAATATTGTGCAGCATGGGCTACTAAATCTATATTTTGCCCATCCGCTGGGTCAGATTAAAATATTATGTTCACTAACATTTTTTTATTGTTTGTTGTTGTTGGAGGTTTTGGCAGCAGCCACTTCCAGGTGATAGGCTTCTTACTCGCAACAAGAAAAACTTTGTAGACGTATTCATCACAGGTCTTAAAGCGATGAGGGTTTTTGCCCAAGTACAGTGCCATAAAATGACCCGTCAACTTCCAATCCAAAAACATTTCTTTATTCTTTGGAAATCTGTAGCCAGTGCAGTTGGATAAAAGGACAGTCCCGAAAGACATGATAATGATCTGCCATCGATTTACCACACTGTCTCCAGCAGGTTTTCTGACCCTGAGAAGCCTGCTGAATAAACGTCTATTCAGGAGTCACAAAAGAAAATCTAATAGCATTCTTCCAGGAGAATTTTGTTCTTGAGTTAATAGTTCTAATTTGACCCTTCCAGATATCCCTCCAGTCCTCCTCAGAAAACTCATGCCCAGATTCCATTTCCCATTTTTGTTTGACCTGCACTGTGGAGTGATTTTGAGCATCCTGTAGTCCACCGTATATTCTAGATAATCATCTCTAGATATATAAACATCTGTGAAAAGATTAACCAAGTTCGGTCCACTGCCTTAAGGCTGCTTAATGTCTTTATTAAAATATCCCCGACCTGACGATATCTGTAAAAACATTTTTTTCCTCAAGCGCATTTTTACTTGAAAGGTTAGTAAAAGCGTGTAAATTGTTATTAGTGCTTATAGTACAGTATGCTATTATCCCATTAAGAGCCCACTGCAAATCTTTCTATTTTGCAACATCATTTACTTCCAAAGTCTTTGCACGACACAATTCCTAACACAATGCTTTCCATTACACTGATGGTGATTTGTTGAATTGAGTGAGGCTGTTCAAGGTTATGTAACAATTGTCTTTCTTGATGCGTTTCTTACAGTGGAACATATTTCTGAATTAAAATAGTGTTACCAATATACTTCTTAAATAAGCAACATTACAGAGAATTGCTTCATTTTCAGTAAAAGTCTTTCTATGATTTGAAAGCTGAGAAAACAAACGAGAGCCTTTTGCTCTCTTTGTTGACTTTTAAATGCCTTCCTTCTCCATACTTCATCCACTTCCATCACCTCCAACACACACACACACGCCCAAATACTACTACTCCTTTTTAGAGATTAATTGATCCTCAATTTAGTCCCTAATTTGAACCAAGTCAGGTGGTAAATGGTCCTCTTCTCCTTGATTGTTAGTGAAAATGGTCTTGAGTACATTGATAAATTTTGATTATTTATCAATTACGGGCCAAATGGAACAAAATCTATTAAACAGATTCCGACCGTGATTGGCATAATGGAGTTTGAAAATAACGCTATTGATAATAATTCCCAACTAATAGTCTTTTTCCGGCTGTGCCTGCTTATAGGAATGACAACACAAATTTCATTTTTCATAAAATCAGCTGCGTGTGCATAAGTGAGTGATCCTTCATTAATCAGTCAAATTACTGGAGACCCTTCCCTCCGTGTTGCACTGCTCCTTGCTTAGCCAAGGAAGCCAACAGCACTCCGTCATATTTTACATCAATTACCACTCATTCTAATACAGTTCCATCAAGAAGCTTTTAAACAGGCAGCATATGCAGCAGCAGCAGCAGCTCGTGCCTTCCACTCTCGCACTTGATGCAGAATGAGTGATGTCATCTGGTTAAAGCAAAAGAAGGCGGACAAGAGACGAGGAAAGATTGAGGAAGGAAGGCTGGAATAATTTGAATAAAACTGAAGGACAGTCTAATAACAAAATGTCCATTCCTCCCCTTCCAGTCTTGATGTTAATTTCTTATTTCTCCCTGACTTGGAGCACTGTGTGAATGAGGGGTGGGGTCGTGGCTGGTTTTAAATAGACCTGCCACCTCAGGCTTAATGGAAAAGGCAGCTCTGTGGAAAATAGAAAAAAAGGGAATTAGAGTGAGCCGACACACACACACGGGCTCACACTCGGTCGTCTCCTCTAGCACTGTATTTTTGAGCCACGGCGTAGTCTGTGCTAGGACCGGAATGACAAAGGCAAATTACTGTTGTCATTTTATTAAGGGCATCCGCCTCGCTAGGGCAGAAAGGCACCGAGTGGAATGTGCAAAAGCCAATGGAAATAGGCCTGGCTAAAAGAGCAGGCAGGTTCCCTCTAAACTCCAATATATGAAAGAGAGGAGGGATTGAGGAAGGCAAGAGGAGAGAAAAAAGGAAAGACGTAGGACAAAGACACTGAATAGGAGAGAGGCGAGATTATGAAAAGACAGAAAGCAGACATAAGGCGTAGCATTTAAAGCCAACAGCTTGATTAAGGGTCCATGTCAAGGCAGCACTTTTGGCCCGGAGGGTGTGAGAAGTAATATCTCTTATGTCCAAATAGTATTTTCAGAGAAATCAGTAATGTAGTAACGGACAGTGCAGACTGTTGAAGTGCACTGCTACTGCACTGTTTTTCCTACACTGGACACGGTGTGACATTATCCTCTGTGGGAAACCCAGCCTCTATCATTACCACCTCAGGGGAGCCTGTTAGTAATCTGACCCTCATCAAAACACAATCGATAGCACACTACACAAATGCCATTGACAGGAGGGAATTAGAAGTCTGCCTGATCGGACAGAGGTACACTCAGCCTAATGTACTGAGTCCATTGCCTCAACCATACCTCAATATATCACCAAAATGTTTTCCGTTTATTCATGCCATTGTACACACTGAAAGGGAAACTCAGAATGAATAAAAGTTCAATTAATAGGCTGGCTTATCCTGGATGTTAAACTTAAATGGTCCTACATCACAAGGCCTGTTTTGTGGCATATTAAATGTGCTTATATAGTGTAGAGATCCATTTTCACATTCTGTCAAAACATAAACCTGCGACACTAAATTTACCAACATCCATTACCAGTGAGAAAACTGTTCATAATGTACATAGGACTTGGACAACATATGTTAAGAGTATGATTTCTGCAAAGTTGAAATAGAGAATGATCACGTAGGTGAAAACTGGTGATCACAATATAACATTACATTCATAGATTCCATTAAAATTAATACTTATGAAATTCAGCTTAGTTTAAAAATACAAATCAGAAAACAATATTAATAAAGAGGACTTTACGATAGTAAGAAGTATGTTAACGGGTATTTTACAAAATCCTTTCGTTATTAGATCATTACAAAGACAATTACAAGACAAATTAACTATTCAACTATGAAAATAGTAAAGGAATGTGAATAGTAGCAATCAAATATCACTTGATCAGGCCTAATTTGTTTATTTTAATTATATAAATTTCATGATGCGACTAGGTCCTTTACAGGACTAGGGACCTAGTCAAAAGGAAAATGTTTAATGAGAAATAATATATGACATGTAGAAAGTTACCTCAGTTGGGCCTATATACACGGGGGGGGGGGGCACTATGTTTTGTGCTCAAGGAAATATACAGTCATTATTAAACTGAGGTTACTGACCAGATTAAAAAAAATAATAATCTAAACATTCTTAATTTTAAAAGTTAAGTATAGATGTATACACATAGATGTTCTGATACCATTGTTTACCAATTTCTGATAATGAAATTTTGCATATTGTAGTTATGATTGCCATC
Organism: Colistium nudipinnis; assembly: GCA_016785305.1. Lineage (NCBI taxonomy): Eukaryota > Metazoa > Chordata > Actinopteri > Pleuronectiformes > Rhombosoleidae > Colistium > Colistium nudipinnis. The sequence goes on from JAFBJU010000476.1 coordinate 34,508, forward strand.
ATTGTTAGACAGCCTGGGACAGATGAGATCCTTTGAAGTGAATGACACAGGACCAATTTCATTCTCTAGTTGGACAGCCACTTATGCAAAAAAAAAAAAAAAAAAAAAAAAAAAAAAAAAAAAAAAAAAAAAAAAAAATAAGAAAAAAAAAAAAAAAAAAAAAAAAAAAAACGAAAATAGATAAATCTAGGAATAAAAAGCAATTCATTGCTTTTAAGACATGTCAAAATGGGACCAGTTTCTAAAACTATACCTTTATAATCACTTAAATCTAGGAATACGTAACAAAAATTGTATTTTAATAAACATGATGAGGTAAGAATACTAAGCACACTTTTCAGTAAATCATAGATCAAGCTCCAACAAAGTACATGTAAACTGCAAAATATCAGATCAGTGTCATACATTCTGCAGGTGGACAATGTCGCCAAACATTCATACAATCATCACAGACAAAAACAGCGAGACCTACAGCCCCTTGCTATATATAAGCTACTAATGGTATTTTTATTATAGCACCATACGTATTTTTATTACCTGAAACCAAGCACTCTCCTTACTGTGCTTACTGACAATCAACCACGTGATAACCCAGGGCCAAAACTAGCATCTCTGAACATTACAAGAACTGCCCTGTTGGAACTTTATGACTTTGCACATATTAATTCCCTTAATCCCCACATACGTACACCAACACTTCAGAGAAAACTCAGAGAAATAACCAGGCCACGCTCCATTACAATTAACTGCGTATTCTAATGTTAGCGAACCACACACACAACGTATAATATATACATATATATCATATAACATAAGGCAACTTAATTGCGTATGGCAATTCCCATGAGCGAATATGACAGCAAGCATTTAGCATTAACTCACAGACAATCCCAAAAAATACAACGGGTTTATAGCATTGTGAGAGCTAGCTAGCTAGCATGAGTCGACCATCCTTAGCCAAGACAACAACTAACACGCAACACAACATTTGTGTCATTTTCCAGAGAACGGCAACATTTCACGGTCGAGACAGAAACATCATGTGTGTACCGCCACACAAAGGAAGGGTAGCCATTGCAAACCAAGGTACAATGCTTGGCCAGGTCTCCACTGACCACAGGCCAAGACAAAGCACCAGACTTAAGTAATAGCCTATGGGGCAAACCATTACCATGCACGGCGTGGCTTGGAGCCGAGCCCGCCTCGGCACCAGGCTATGCTACTTAGCTCATTTGAAAGCAGTAGCATCTTTGTTAATCAAAATATGCGTCTGCGTCTACTGCTGGAACTGAAAACTAGACGTACCGCTTGACGATACCAGTTTTGATCTTGATTTGCCGTATTCTCGGGTCTGCCATGGCTGGAAGATGATGTTCTTATTGCTCAGTCGTAGCGTATGGCAAGTGGAAGTTAGTACTGACGAGCTGCTCGCAGATAAATCGATCGTCGGTAGTGGATCGCCGAGCGCCTTGAGCACAGTGACAATAGCAAAACTTTTCAGATCTCAGAGCATAAAAGGGTGCCAGCTGCAAATACCAGCTTTATATATTTTAGTGTGGTGTGTGAGTGATATGTAATGGCGCATTATATTTTGTAAATGGATGAAATAACATTTTATTATATTATTGTATTTATTTATTTCCGTATGCACCATAAGATGTGAAGTTACAGTTACTACTGACTAAACAATGTCTAAAAAGTTCAGTAAAAAATACAGCTTAAGGTAGAAATGTGATACAACTGTAATTCATTCACACAGGTAAAAGTACCACAAACTTAATTGCACTACTACTGCAGTGGATTTACTTGCAAATCCTGACAGGTCCCAGTTGAGCCAACAAAAGGGAGGGTGGGCCTGGAGAGATGCCAGTTCATGAGAATCAGAATCAGTATTCAGTTTATTGCCAAGTCATTTTCTTTACAAGGCATTTTCTGTGGTGCAGTCGTGCACATCCTCTGGGCACTGCCAAGGTTTCCATGAGCAAGGCTCTGAAGCCCGAACTCTTCCGGAGGCCACTATGTGGCACCCCCCTCACGCTGACATCTCTTCTGCACTATAAAATACATGTAGATGATTGCATATATAGATGTATATGACTGTAGAAGGAATGTATATGACTGTGTGTCTTTTGGGCCTGAGTGTCTGTAATGTGTGTGTACACAAAAACAGAGTCAGGAACTGAATTTATCCCTTGGGGATGAGTAAAGAAATTCTTCTTCTTAGTACTATGGTAAATAAACTTTTAAACATTTCACCAAAAGGGACACTGCACTGAAATGATATAACCCGTATCAGTAACATCAAATTATATGGGGGAATAATAAATAGGATTTCATGTAATGTTTACTATATTCTTGATATACCTGGTATAGATGTGTTCCTGTTGGTGCAGTAGCAAGTAGTCTCAAATATGCAGTAGATTACTATCAAATAAACTGGCTTCCAAACATTCTACTGCCTGTTGTGATGGTCATGTCCATGAGTTCATTGTCTCTGAACATTTCTATAATGAAAAACCCATTACTTCTTCATCCTGGAAAACCACATCTTCAGCAGTTATAGCAGTACATCTTCTAACAAGCATGAATATTTGATTTAAAAAATATCTGTCGGTCTGTGGGAGTACATGTACAGTCTCCTGTCTTAATACATTTATAAACATCTTTTACATAATAAGGTAAATAGGGTCCATCATTTATGAAATGGAGGCAGTGATTGAGCCTTTGAGTACAGACTGATGCTAAGGTATCCATGAATATTTAACAAATATATGATAGTAATCTTTCAAAAGAGCCCAAAAAATAAAACACATCCATCAGGGTGTGCATACTTATTTATTACTGTAATTATTTGGCCTTTCACTTTTAGTTTCAACAGACATTTAACTCTATATAAAGATGAATATTTGACACTGCGTGTGATTAGGTTTTTATAAGCCTCAAAATAAGCCAATTCCTTCATTCACACAATATATCACTTAAGCTAAACAATTGACACGGCTTCTGAAACTGTGTTACAAATACAGAACATTCAATATCATTTGAATTCTTGTGCATTTGATATTGATTTTTGCTATCTGTGGAAAAATAATCAATTTCATAGTATTATTTGAGGCTATTTATGTCAATATGTAATTGTATATAAATAAATATATAAATGTTTATACATGTCTATATATATATATACACATGTTGTTAATGCGCCTTCAGACTAACAATATAAACTCTGATACATTTCTTGTTCTTGTTCTTGTTGTCATGTTCTTCTCATGTTGAGACATGAAAAAAATATGATCCATTCAAAGATGTTTATCATGTTCAACATCGACCATCAGAACAAAACTGGCAATTGGTAACAAAGGTAAGGTAATAAATATTTATGTATAACAAATGTTTTATTTTTTGTCCACATAAAGCCCCAAGTTAAGTAAAAATTTAAATATACAGCGGAAATATACAGACATTATGTAGTTCAGTGCAAATATCAAGACAGGAATCCATATGATAATTATATAACACAGACTTTATTTTAAATTCTTCTTGCTGATACTACATGGATTTCTGTTATATTTTAATTTTGCACTACTTTTAAATTTTTTTTTAAATCCTCTAAAACGTCAATTTTTCCATCACCCTGTAAGAGCTTCTAATTCATCCTTCTCCTGCTGAACTGACATGTTTTGATTATAGAAACATACAGCACGAGGATTCCCCTTTGAGTTGCTATTAATTTCTATCAAACCAAGACTAAATGGTTTAATATAAGAGGGTAGGAACCTCTTCATTCTGTCTGCAGCCGCAAGATCCAATGGTGTTGGATTTGAGATTTGTCATGCATTAATGCAAGTTATTATTTCAAAAACTATTACCACAAAGCAAAATTAGTTGATTGTCTAATATATGATTTTCTTCTCTCCCACAGTAGACGCGGATGACAAGTGATGGAGGTTCCGGGGCCTGCATGCATGGCAGCGTCACAGACATCCTATAGCCGAGCTCTCGGAAAACCCTGGGCTCCTTTCTCCTGCAGCTTCATGGCCGATGATTATTGGTATTTTCCGAGTTTTCCAAACTAATAAGTGGCACTATCAAGCATTTGGAAGCGCCGTGAGACTACAGACGGGCTGCCGGACTTAATTGATATTGAGCGAGGCTGTGGTAGGCGCGGACGGGGCCGCTGCTGGGTAATTTGCAGTTTAATCAGCGTTTGTAATGAGAGCCGCTGATTAGTGCGGGGTGGAAATAAAAAAGAGAGTTACAAGGAACGTCTGTCAGAGTCCGGTGATAATTCACGACTAATTGTAATGATTAGAGCAAACTGGATGACTTTGGAGTTTTCTAATGTCTAATGCCCGAGTGTGTGTGTGTGAGAGAGAGGGAGCGAGTGTACGCGTGCAGGCGTGCACAAAAGCATTTGTGTGTGTGTATGTCTTTATAAGATTGTGAGGACAAATTTTTATTTAGAACAGTCAAAAATAGGTTTTGCTTTAGGTTAAGGTTAAGATTCGGCTAAAGGTTAAGTTTAGGCATTACGTAGAGATGGTTAAGGTCAGGGTATAAGGGGCGGGGGAATTCATTATGTCCGTGAGTGTCCTCACTACAGAGAAGACCATTGTGCATGCTTTTGTGTGTTTGCAATTATAGCCGATTCCAAAAAATGATATCAATTCACTTTGGCGATCGTCTCCATCACAAACCGGGTGAACGCAGGTAGTGTGTGTGTAAAAAGGAGAGTTAGAGAGGCTGAATCAGAGATTTGACTATCAAACAAAACAGCTAATTTAGTGTGCGTGTGTGTCTGCGTTTGTGTGTGTTTGTGCGTGTGTGTGCGTGTGGTTGGGGGGGAGGGTCGTTGATGGGCTGCTGAGGGCGAGATGTATTCCTCGAGACGTGCCTCGGCCACTGCTGGAATAGCAAATGTGAAATTAGTGAGAAATGTGCGTATGAACGCTGTCGGTCAATTAGCGAGAGGCGAGAGGAAGAGGAGGGAGGAGGCGAGGAAATCAGCTGGTACTTTTCACAGTGCAGACGACAGCACGCACACACGCATGCACGCACACACACAGCTGCCTTATGTGATTTCCTCTGGATTCTGATAAAGTTGCAAAAATAACGTCTCTAACTGTCATGACGACTAATGACTAATAAATGTTATTACTGGATGTTTAGCTGGACTGAATTTCCGGAACCCTTAATGGCAGCTTTTTTTACCCACAAACATTAAAGCGTCAGCTTATGCCAAGGACCAGACATATGCTTTCCCTATAACCAATCTCAAAGTTTTTAAATATCAACCTCAGTTGTTTGTTATTCTACCGAAAACAATGTAGAAATGTATCACTTGGTTTATAATGCTTACAGGATTGAACATTTATCAAAGACTTACCAAAGTGTTTTTTTAAGTAATCCACAGACCCCGTTTCCCCACAATTATCCAGACTCAGGGATGAAGTCTCTGTAAAATATGTTTTTGCTGCAAGGTAAAAAAAAAAAAAACAAGGTGAAGAAGAACAGTCTTTATCATACCTCCAGGAAGAGACACATTAAATCAGTTTCCTCAAGTGAAAACCAATAGCTCAGATAAAAACTAAATGGGCACTGGATGTATTCAAATCCTTTAATAACAACAGAAAACAAAAACAAAACACAATTATAAGTTTAAAAAAAATTGCAATGAAACAAGAAAATATAATGTTAATGTAAATATATATTATCAGCTAAATGTACTTAAAGTGATTAGTCATAATTGTAAAAAATGGCCCTTGTGAATGAGACATTATTGGATTACAATTACTACTGCATTATCATGTGAGCAGCATTTCAATGTTTTAGTTCTTCACAGTGGAGCTCACTCCAGTCTACTAAGCACTTAAATCACTTTGGTTACCCTTTACAGTGTAGAAGGTTTGATTAGATAATCATACATTTTGTATGTAAAATCTTCACAAGCTAACAATGACAAATATTTAATACAATGGGAGTGCCTGCTCACCAGGCATTTTACTGGTAGCCTTTATGACCTGGTTGTTCAGTTGTTTGTTCTTTCGTTTGAATTGATTTCCAGGTTTTTGTAGCGTGCTATAAGACCAAAGGTTAAAACATACACAATCAATAATACAAATGTATATATATAATTTTTTGAGTGGTTCTCTATTGTCAGTCAATGCATTAGTATATAGTCTTTATTGTCTCTATTTATTATTTACAATAATAACTTTTAAATAATTTAAACTTTATTTTTTCCGGGATTTATGGCCATGCATGACAAAGAGAACCCCCTGGCCACAATAAAATGTAAACCGTCTGTATTATGTTTTGTTTTTTACAATTTGTTTGTATAAATATTGGAACAATGTCTATATTCAGATCAGCCACAACATTAAAACCATGAACTGATTACGCTCTTGTATAAAATAAACCGGTTTTAATGGAGTCGCAGATTAGTGTGTTTTTAACTTTGAGGAGCCATGAAGCCATGGAAAAGAACTGAAACTGCCAAACAAATTTCAAATCACATTCCTTATGGTTCAGATTGAACTCAAAATAGGCATGGTTTTAACGCATTGAATGAACAGTGCATGTTTTTAATCCAGCCCCCGTTGCAGAAATATATTAAATCAGTATCACTAAAGGCCTATAGTTTTCAAGGCACCTTTAACATTTAGTTGTCCTTATTTATTTTGGGTTCCTGGGGGCTTTATATTTTATCCAACGTGGGGAGTCCAGAGTACTATGCAAAAACAAAAAATAATGCAAAGAAAGATGCAAAAATAAATCAGGTTAGTCTATTGTTTAAATTTGCATCTCAATCTTTCTCGGTCTTCAAAAAAATGAAAACAGTTCCTCACTTTGTTGGCAAATGCCCGATGGTGACCCCCTCCCCTCCGTCCTACTCACACACACACACACACACACAAATACATTCCCTATTCCAGGGACACTGCTGGCATCGAGACACTGTTTGGGGTTATTAAAATGTATAAGGCCTCCCTGGGCACAGCAGCAGTACCATGGATGACCTGTTTGGTATCAGGTGTGATGTGCCAGCAAAGTGACCTTCACCATCTGATCCACTGGTGCTCCACACAGGGAGACAGAGCTGGACGGGACGGCAGCGCCCCCCCCGATCGATCTGTACGTGGTATTTTAATGTCACGGAGTCAGGCCAAATTGATAGTGATAAATATTTGCCGGAAGATTAGGTGAGGGGAGTGTGTCGAGGGTGCTCTATCTCAGACCTGTAACCCCGGCAGATCTGCTCCTCTCTGTGTCGGATTAGCCTCATCCATCCAGTGTCATTGGCTGTCTTGTAGAGAAAATCAGTGCGTAAACATGGCTGACAGAGAGAGAGGTGTCTGTGTGTGTGTGTACGCGTGTGTGTGTTAGGTGGTAGATGGACGGCTGATTACTCATACAAATAGAGTCAAAACTCTGCCTGGTCTCTCCAAAATGTTTTTTTTCCCCTCTGTTCTCCTCCTCTCCCATATCTACTCCCCCTGCTGTCTCTAAGGATCCCCTCACCCCCACATCCTGCTGTTACCACTTTGTCCCCCATCAATCACTGCAGCATTGTGTCCTGGATGTTATATAAAGTGACTTCAAACTCCTGCAGGAGCCCTAGCAAAATATAGTCTTCACAGAAAATAAATAGAAAGGCTAAAAGTCTAGTAAGGTCAATAATACAAAATTATGTATTCATTTATTCCTTGACTGTAAAGCAAATATCTTTGCTGGATTTTATCTTAAAATATTCTTACCATCAATTAACTTGGAAATAGTTTTATGCCATCTGCTGGCTGAGTACAAGTTTATTTTCTGCTGCAGCATTGACAATAATCATAAAATTCCTCTTGTGGTTAATTTCACTGGAATAGACTTTTTTGCCCTCTGTGTAAAATGAAGACATCACATCTCCAGCATCGTCCCCATATTTTATCAAGGGCCCCTGACAAATAGGGCCTCCGTGCTACGCTTGGATGGCCACCTTCATTCCGCACTTGGCTTGTTTACATAGCACCAGGACCATTTCCACGGATTAAACAAATCACTGCCTGAGGGGGACATCCATAATCCGCTAACGGGTCACCAGCGAGACAGTTATAAATGCCTGTGTCTAGTATTAGGGGTAGAATAGATGTCCGTGTCCAAAGATGACCTTCCCTGAATGCAGCACTCATCCTTCCCAGCAGTTTGTTATAGGGAGGGAAAAATAGAAGGAAAAGGAAGAAAAAAAGCCTTTGTCACAAAAGTCTTTCACTACATTGTTATTAAATGTCTAATTTTAACAAAAAAACATTTTTTTTTGATTCAGCGTTACTGCAGAGTAAGACTTGGTGATGAGAGCCTGTCAGCTTGTATCAGCTTCTATCACTCTCTGAGCGATTTTGCGACAACCACAGTAATGGTGGGAGACATTTTCCCACAAATAGAAATGCCAGTGAAGAAGATCAGTAAAATATTGTGCGAATCTCTGACCAATTTACTTCATCATTAAACATTACAGCCTTATGAATTGTTCACAATGGATAACAAGCACTCAATTCACTTTATTATGTAAGTTAAATTAGACTTTGCAAAAAAATATAGTTGCAGTGGCATTCAGTGGCTCCTTGAATAAAATGTAATTTGTGTGAGAATTTGTTGTATCTGTCACAAATATTCACAATTAGTGGCGGTAATTATTTGATAGTTTCTGCAATTATGGCCTAAACGGTTAAATATGAAACTGTGTGGAGCCCTAATTGGCCTAAATGCGATATTTTGCATATTTGCATAATGAGGAAATTGGTAGAAAATTGTGTTCATTCATTTGTGAAAAATCCTATGAATTTTATGAATTTGAAAGGTCTGTTCCTGCAGTCTGTGACTTTGCTGGCTTCTCCCCGAGGGGGCCGGAGGAAAGTGGGGCAGAGGCAGCAGGCCAAACAGAGGAGATTTAGGAAAAAAGGGCAAGGAATTTTAAATGCTTTTATAGAACTTTTATATTTGCAATCTGGGTAAGACTTTAGTTTAGCTCACCATGCCAAGATGTTTTCTTTATAAAAAAAATGGCAAAATCCAAGAAGTCCAAGATCATCTCAACATTTTAATCAACTGATTAGTTTCTAAATCTGCAAATGTATTTCCAAACCAAAAGCACATGTGCTCTGTTCACATCTGTTCTCAAAAGGTGAAAGTCTTCAGATGTCATTAGTTTAAAAGTTGTTGATGGAATATTACAGAGCCATAGCTTATCTAGCAACGTCAATTTTAGGAAGCAGGTCAGCTATTAAACTGACAGAAGGTTTTAACTGTCACAATGCATCACCTTTAAGATAATCACCACAAGGTTGCCTTCCATTCTCCTTGAGACAATAATGTGTAATTTACAATATGTTCTAAAATGCTTCATAAATAAAAAGAATAAAGGATATAATTCAGGTTCTTACAGTTTCCAATATAATACTGTATTTGGTACACCTAAAAAAAACTCATTGTCCAACCCTTCTACTGTTCAATACTTTCAAAAAATACTACTGGGGGTCTCCATGAACAACATCAAATGGTTACATCCTCTTACATGCTGAGTCAGCAGTCATAATCCCGTGGCTCTAAATTGTTTGATTTGTAAGGGTGAGGACAAGAATGCATTTCGAAAGTTTAATGAAGCAAGTGAAACCTCACATGGTCTATAAACCCATTTCTGCATGCACAAAAAAAAAAGTATTATATCCGGTAATATCCCACACAGAGGACCAAGGCTTAGGTGGTAGGTAGTTGGCTACTCAGGTTGGATCCCTGGCTCGCTTAAAAGCCAGGTTGTGTCAAAAAGGACATCCAGCAATGCAATATCGAATATGGCGGTCCATAAAGGCGACGTCTCACAAGAGCTGCCAGAAGACAGCAGATATAAAAGAAGAGAGAGTGGAGGCCCCTCAATACTCAGCTTGCATTATTTTCCTTTTAATGAGAATCTGGTTGTTTATGTTTTGTGGATTCAGGATCATTCACATTAATTAAAATTTGACAGATCCAATTAAAATTGTGGGCCCATAATGACGTGATGGTGTTGCCACCAGGGGAGCAGCCTCAAAACAAACAGCACTAGTTTAATGTAAAGGTTGAGGGGCTGAAGCACAGAGCGTTGAAAGGAGGCTCGGGTGTGTGCGCGAGTGTATGTGCACGCGGGTCTATTTTCCCATAGAGTCGCTCCTCTCTGCCATTCCCCAGAACCTCATAAAGCTCATAGACAATAATGATCCTGCCATAGACTGTAATGATCCTGCCATTTCATGGGGTATTACACTATAATGATGATAGTCCTCGACATTTGCATCCCATCCAGCCTTTAGCTGCTGAGCTGCACCTCCATCTTACCTGGCACGGGTAATTTATAGAGCAAAGGCGTGAATAAGCCGCTCTGGAATAATACAACCCACACTCACAGTCAACCGCAGAGATTTATTACGGGACTGTAAAATCAAAAGCCAAATGGAATCTGCCTGCTCAAATGTGTGTGTGAGTTTGTAGTCTGTGTTCAAGAATGAAGACATCCATGAAAACCCACCAATGACAGCACATAAAGGATGGCAGGGAGGTGGGTGTGAGACCTGGGAGTGGAGGTGGGGGATGGAGTGATGTGGGTGTGGTGGTGTCCAAAAAAGATTTCTCTGCAAAACAAAAATGTAGGAGGGCCCCCCCCCCCCCCCCAGGGGGGCCCCCCCCCCCCCCGCAGAAAAAGAAGAAGGTAACGCCACCGTAAATATGATCTTTGCCCGAGGATTTCTCCACCCCCGTTCTTTGCAAACAGAGAGACACGTGCGACACAAAGACGACACAAACTCAAACACACAAAATCACTGGAAGGAGGGGGGAGAAAAAACAACAACCCTGTGCGTATTTTACTCTGAGAGTTAATGGGAATAAAATACCTTGGTGGATGAGTGCAGATGTGTTTGATACAAATAGTCATTTTCCTATTTGCTGCCTCATTGAGCATGATGAATGATGGGAGTCAGGGAGGCGGCGTGATGAATGGCAGCACCTTGGCTCCATTGCATGCCCTATTGATTCTCCTTCTTTATTACTCCTACAACCCAGCTGGCTGCTCCTGCCCTCCCTACACTCTCTCCTCTCCAACGAGGGGTGGGGTGTGTGTGTGTGTGTGTGGGGGGGGTTCTTCTTCCTACAGTAAGGCTTCACCTATTACAGGAAAACTGGTGTGTGTGTGTGTGTGTTTATGGTGTTTGTGTGTAATGTTCAAGTGAACGAGCATAACGTGTATGTGTGCTCCTGGGCTGCTGGGACTTGGTGGATGAGGGAAAAATGATGAGTTTTCTGATTAGCGGATTTAGAAGCCAACAGTGGGGACATGGCTGGGAGCTGCTTAGTTAGAGGGGCCCTCAGATGATGGCAGCAAGGCGAGGGAGAGGAAGTGGTAGCAACAAGAGAAAGAAATCAAACTGCGCTTCAAACGTGTAAATGGAGCGAGCGGTGAGAGCACATGGCACACTAACTCTCCATAACTTGTCTTCGGGATGTGATTATGAAAGTTATCCCAATGGAAGCAGTCAGGAGGGGAGAACACAGCAAGTATAAAGACTCCACATATAAGCTTTAGGACACAATAAGTTACGCAAAATAGAGATATATGAAAGTTTGTACTGGGATTTGTCCTAAGAGCTCAATAAACTTAAAATAGGGTTATAGGGTGATATTCAGCGCTATTCTCGACATGCCATTTACAGAAAGATGGTCTCTACATAATAAGTATAATATCTCGTAAAAAGCAGCCACAGTCTACAGCCTTATGTGACGTTAGTGCAGCCTGTTTATTTTTGAAGTGGAATCTGGCTTCCAGAATAAATAATACAGATCAAATCCATTTTATGTTTCATGATAAAAGACACATCACTAAACTATCAAAAGTTGAATCCTAATAAAACAGACATAAAACAGTTCGGATACAAGTTTTAGTCAAATTCTGATATGTCTTATTCCACTGAGCTTCTTAAAACTATTACCAGTGTAACACATCAATGAGCCACACTGTTGCACTGGGTGATAACCATTAATATGGGTAAAGAAATTAATGTTTACACCACTAACAAATACATTATTTACTCCAGTTTGCTTAAATCTAGAGCACCCATATAATTAATTTAAATGTAATATTAAATTTAAATTTTTATTTTACATCTACTTAGAGTGGTGCTTTTATTATTATTATTTTATTATATATATTTTTTACAAATATAGGATTATTGGGATCTCATCCAATGATTGAATGCTGTACTCAGTTAGACAATAGAAATGTCAGTGTTAAATAGGCCCTGGCTCATTGGCGAGTGCTTGATGAAATGTAATTTTTTGAGGTGACACTTTGAACATGGCAGAATAGAGTGGGCCTGGTTGTGCGTTAAGTGAGAGGTAACACACGTGACCCACACGAAGCGGTCTGAGTGACAGCACTGTGCTTTCTGTCAGGGCGGAGCCTTTAGAAGATCAGACAACACATCTTGCTAGGGGCCTGTAACTCCAGTCCCACCAGCTCTGTCAAAGCAAAGGCCTGTTCATCCATCCATCACCTGAGTCTACATCTGAGTGACCGAGCCTCGTCCTGCACAACAGCTCTACGGGCTTTGGACGTACAGTACGAGCATTGTCACAGTGCGACAAGGTTGGTCCGACTGAGTCATTGGCGTCAAAGTCCAGACACAGTAGATCGGGCATGGGTAATGTCAGGAAAAGATAGACATTGTTCTAGTCTAACTCCATTTCCAGACCTTTTTTTTCTCAAAGCCAAGCATTAAAGGAGCTGTGTGCTGCAGAAAATGCATCTGCGTGTGTGTCATGTATACTGCATTCGGCCAGGGTCAGGAAATCCACATCCAATCTCTGATTTGAAAAACAATACTCATTGAAAAAATAATGGGCAATCTCTGCAACTGATGAATTAAATTTCTATTCATTTCCTAAATGGGATAGGCAGAGATAGAAATGATCCCAACCAATGATATGCATACCCTCAGAGGCAAACACACACATACAGCCGCTCTCACTACACGCAAGCATATACACACAGCCATCTTCCTCTCAGCATGGCCTGTGCAAAGCTTACACCCGACTAAATGGGTGGATTGGAGTTGCAGGACATAATGAAGCAGTGCGGCACGCTGAGAGGTAATTACCCAGCAGCACTCCTGCTGTTCTGCAGCCCTGCGAGGTGAGGGAGAAGATGAATAGCCAAAGTACAAAACCACTGACCCCTCAAAAGTTTCATTTACCATCTCCCCCCTTCTATCTCCCTCCCCCTAGTTTTGGGGAGCTTGGAAGAGGTAATCATCTAGGGACAGTTTTGGTAGGTTGATGAATGGTGTGTGTGGCTTTGGTGCTCGTCCGCACACGTACACCTATTTATCTGCTCGGGCCTAGAGCCAGCCGAGCAGGGCTAGAGAGACGTGGAGCATGCTGAGTCTTATTGAGTCACCAGGGCTAGTGTGGAGCGGAGAGACAGGCCAGCTGAGGAGAAGGAGGAGGGATAGAGCGATGGATGGAGGACAGACCGCCTATAGCTGGGAGACGTGGAGCCGATCAATTTTCTCTATCTCCCCCCTCCAAAGCCTATCAGTCATGTCCTCTCACTCTGTCCGTTTCTGCTGATGACACACTTTCTCTGCCCATCGGCCCATTTCCAGGCCAGGAGCCGGGGAAAAAAAAACACGTAAGTCTAGGTGTGTGTGTGTTTGTGTGTGTGTCTGTTTGTCTTGAATGTGCATGTTTGTTTGCGTGTCAGTCAGAGAGAGAGAGAGAGAGAGAGAGCAGGGAGGGTCGAAGAGGAGGAGGAGGAGGAGGAGACCTGGCTCCTGTCAAAGTTTCCTCCCCCGGGGAGGTGTGAAGGAAGGAGCCAGGAGCAGAGGAAGGGAACGCGGAGCAGGGGCCCCTCAGGTGAGCCCGGCTCAGGCTCCTGCTCCCAGGTGTGCCAGTGGAGGTGGCAGGATCCAAAGCCTTGTCAATGCATAATGCATTAGAGGCCTCCTTCCACTGACAGCCCCCCTCTGCCGCCTTCCACTCCGGCTGCCTGCCCGCTAATCACAAACGACACATCCCGATGTCCAGACCCACACACACACACACTGACTGCGCACGGGCAGAAATTTACTAATCAAAAAGTGTATTTCCTAGAGGCCGACTCCCAAGAGAAATCCAGCTGGAAGAAATTGGAATAATTTATTAGCTTACAAGTTTTCGTTGACAGTTAGCCCGAGGCTATTTATCTCAGTAATAGAGAACGTCTCCAATGTGGCAAAATTGACCAAATCAAACAGCTTTGATCAGAAAATGAATCTGGCAAGGCTGTCTGTCTCTGGGTGTCCCGTGAGGCGAGCGGGGAAACAAACAAAACTGAGAGACTGAGAGAGGAGGAGAAGGATTGTTTAACAGGTTACCACGGGAGAGAGAGAGATGGGGGAAAAAAGGAAAAGAGTGAAGGATAGGCTCACATTGCAAGTGAAATCTCTCACTATAAAGGATTATTAATCCAACAAAAAAAGGGGGGTATTTAAAATGGAGGACATTGCCGGATAAACAATGTGACAACATCAAAGCAATTTGTGGAGTTGACGGTCTCTCTCTCTCTCCATTGAGCTTCCGATGGCACATTTTTTTCTGCTTTTTCATATTACTGCAGCAGGATGGCTAATTCACTTTGTCAGCTACAAAAGCAACGAGATGGGGAAAAAAAAAACTGTCTGACGGGAAAAGTTGCCCACAACACTGTACACACCTGAAAGCCGCTCTCCTCGGCTTTATTTTTGGATGTTATGGATATTTGGATGTTATATATTTGGACGTACAGTATGTTTCAATTCAGTTAAAACCGACAGTCTGTGCTCTCTTGTCCACTGCAACGCAATTCCCATCTGCAATCTCCAAAACTTCTGGAGTGATCTGAAAACACACTTGTGAGTCAAAATCTATTTCCACTCCCACACCAGCGTAGATCTGTCACTCTGCCTCAGTGACAGAGACGATGAGGCGAGCTGTAAAACATGCTTTTGACATGATCCCCAGGCATGCCTCTCACCATGAGGGACACATTCATTTGTCGAGGAGACTGACAGACAGTTCAAAGGGTCGCCAGGCTGACACCGCAGAGGGGACAGTAAACACACCACAACCGTCTCAATTAGCAGCCGGGCCTTTGATTCACAGCCGACACGAAGGCATCCCAGAGATAGGTCTCATTATGTTAAATGCATGTCAATCACACACACACGCCGCAGGAGCAACAGAGTAAAGGGGACAGTGATGGAGTTGAAGTGGCAGTGGTGCAGGTTTTAGAAACAAAAGAAAAACAAGAAAAAAAATAAAAGATGAATTACATATTTGCAGTGTTGTGAAAAGCTCAAATAAGTCCCACCCAAGCAGAATCGAAAACGCCAACGCGGGGCTTTTGTCTCTTGACCTCACAGTTGAATGGAGAAGTTTGCAGTGGAACAACAAATTCTCGCCATAAGTGGTGAGAGAGCCACGCGGTAAAGAAACAATGATTGGATCACGGTGGGAAATTTCTCCATAGACCGGCATCAGCTTTGACCGCCCCCATCCTCATCAAACCCTCCCCACCTCCCCCTCCACCTGTTCCAGCCTCGCACCTCCTCCCTCTCCTCGTCCTCTCCAATCTATCCGCCTAATGAATTTTTACCTGGCACAGACTGTTTTAAACTCCATTTGGACTTGTGCCTACAATTACCTCCTCAGAGTCTCCAAAGTAACTGCGCACAGCCTAATTAGTATGCATTATCAATTAACAAACTTAATAGCTGGCAGATTGATTGGATCCTCTGTAGAAGGGGGCAGAGCTGGAGTGAAACACAAAATGAAAAATCATCTCCCTCCGCATTTCCCATTTCTCTTGCACATGCTCTCGCTCTGGTGTGTGTGTTTATACTGTATGTGTGTTTTAAGATGGGACAGTTATACAAGGTTGTGCATATGAGCACTTATATTGGTCCTATGAAGTGAACCTAGAACATCATTAACCAAATCCATAAACATTGCGAAAACATTACATTTATAGTCAAAATAAAGTGATGGAAGAAATATTTAGGACATTTAGTCGTGTAACAGGAATACCAGGATGTGAAAATATAATTAAACGTAGGGCATTTTTAGTAGATATATCAGTAGTTATTATCTGCAATATGTAATCACTGTATATGGGAAACATTCGATGTGCAAGAGATTGGCTCCTATTCATATTATATTTTATATTAGATCATAAAAATGCCCATGTAATTAGCATTTTACTGGCATTGCAGGTATTTCAAACTGAACTCATTTTTCTGCATAAAAAGTCACAATACTGCAATAAGCAAGTATTCCAGTATATATCAAAGCCCTGCGCTGAGTCTAGTAGAAGTAAAGGAAAACAAATATGTTATTATCATTATTATTACTGACACATTATTGTGTAAACACTATTTTAGTGTTGATGGAGCAAATTATACTAATTTGAACAGTTAAATAATTTAAAAGCATTACAATTTGTCACGTTTTATGAGCTCATAATGGTTGTAATGTGTAAAATGTCTTATCGAGGTCTGGCAAAGATTTGACTTTGAAATGAAGTACAATGTAAATTCCCGCAAAGCAGCAATGACAAAGTAAATACTAAGAGTTACACTTAAATTCAGGAGTTGAGTAAATGTTCTTCTTTGAAATCTATGTAAAAATATGCATATACTGTGCGTAGACATCTCATGTATGCATATAAGCCGAATAATATAATATTCAAATTGAGTTCCTTCTCTTGAGTGAAAGTAACTATGATGTGTTATAAAATATTAACTTCTCAAAGTCTGTAAGTATATTAGTATATAAATGTAGCCAATATAAAAATAAAAGTAGAAGTATTCATAACACAGTTACAGTAAAGGGCAATGTGCCCAAGCACAGTATTTAAATAAATGTACTTAAGTTAATGAATATGCTTAATTAGTAATGTCATATGTCCTTTCACACTTAAAAAGCAGGGCGACATTTGAATATGAGATGAGACAGTACAAAGGACTCCAAATAATCCTGTATTAGGAGCTTTATGAAGAAGGAAGTGGGATGAGGGAATCTTTGTTGGTGAAATGTGAAAAACAAAGTCTGCTTCCTATAAGGCAGCCATGTGAGAAGGCACATTAGGCAAAAGATACCAAGAAGTGTCAGAATGATGAAAATCGTGAAAGCAAGCACTCATCTCCTGGACACTGACGTTGTCATTAAATAGCGCTGTGGGATAAAAGTCGCTGAATGGATAGGAATGTCTGCATTTTTCACTCCTCTCTTGATTAATTCCACTCGTTTCTCCCCAAAACCTCTTAGAACCATTCAGAAGGAGAAAACAGATCACTGTCTGTGTTGTCTGGTGTATCGGCCTGTGCTGCAAAGCCTGAAAGCTCAGCACAGATTCCAACAAGCTGTTATGTTTCTTCACAAAATCCATCTTATTATGTTGATGCCACTTAGAGAAATGTTCCTCTTTGTCAGTGTTTTACTCCCTAACTTTAGGCCACTTTAGCGTGGCTATGTGCCAAAATCTACCAGACTTTTTAACTGTAGTAAGGGAACATGATCCACCTTAATATTGTCCCTTATCCACTGCACTAATGCCTAAATAACACTCATAAACGCATTACCAAAACATGCCCGACAGAGTCATTTTAGATGCAAATGGACCAATACATCCTCAGCCTTAAGTGCGCTGTCCATGGCCCTAAAAATGAATGCTGCATTGATTCTCCCCATGCGCCTCATAATGAATCCCAGCATTTTCATGTGATTCAAATGGGGCGATTAAAGAAACTTGCTTATTTACATAAATATCAATAAGAAGACATTATGACAATTACTCGCCCTATTGGGCACAAACTTTATATGCTTGAAAATATACTTTATTTTCATTAGGAGGCATGAAATTCACTCATTAGTGCATTAATTAAGGCCACTATAAACAATTATCTGGGTTCGTTTTTTCAGTTATCCTGTAATGGGTCATTGTTGTGATAGAATCCACACTGCAGTGGGACTAATTTCTACAATGCCACTTAGGGCAATTCAAAGGGTGTGAATTCCTACAGCAGGAAAATGAACAAATAGAATAATGTTTGGTCTTTTGTATGGAGTGGTGAGGGTGGGTGTGGTAGAAATGGCGCCTCAGCACATCAGCAGCAGGGTCGAGAGGATAAAAAAAAACAATCCATTACCTGGTGAAAACACCGGTTGTCCAGATAGTTCATAGCGTGGTAATACAGCGGCAGAAATGTGCTGTAAATGCGGGGAAGCGGTGAAATTGAGGAGTCACATACAATGAGCGTCACCTCCCAGGTGGGGGGGAGAGGGGGGGGGGGGGAACAGCAGCAGGGGGGGGGGGGGGGGGGGGGGGGGCACAGACACAGGGGGACAGTGGCCTGAGGGCGGAAGCTCGGGGAGTTGAGGGCACAGATTCGGCAGTACTTGCAGCAAGAAATCAGAGAAACTTATTTTTCCCTAAACCTAACATACAGATGGGAGCGAGGATTAAAGGGACACATTTCCCTGCTTTTATTTGGTAAGCAGAGTTACCAATGAAACAATAATCTCGCCGAGTTATTCCGGGAATTATATTATATTTTCTTTTTGACGCATTAATGTGAATAAGAAGCAACAGCCTGTGTATGTACATAAATAAATTGTATTTTATGATCTTAACATGAGTTTTCTATTAAAAAAAAAACTTTTCTGCACTTTAAATAGTAAAATGATTATATGTGTAAATTAACGGTAGCTGTGCAATGCAAATAACATCTCCCAGTGGTATGTAATGGAGGGGGAGTAAAATATATAAAAATAAATTATTCATTACAACACATTACAACGACTATGACATGCATGTATATCTTCCACCAGTACCATCAATGCCAGGTCCCCATGGTGCATATTGTTTATAGACCACAGAAAAGAGGAGTAACGCAGGAGACCAATCAAGGAGGAGGCCCTCAGGTTCCCGTCCAGGTTAGGCTTCTAGATTGTGCCTAATCGACTGAGAGCACGTTATAAAGGAACGAGTGACTGACTTATAACTAGTCCTGATTCGATTTGTTGAGACAAAAAGAACAGTTGACGGTTTCGAACGGCCCGAAAGAGCTGCCGCGGCTGTTACACGTTATCTGCAAATATCGAGTCACAAATTTGGATTTTACCACAAACAACTGGATGAAAAAAAAGGCAAGTGAAGCCGAAGAGAGCATATATATATATATATATATAAGGGTAAGCTTGTGTGTTTGCATATGGTTGTAGCTCTAAGAGCAACCCCCCCCCCCCCCCCCCCCCCCCCCCCCCCCCGACGCCACCCACGAATGACCCCCCTGCATTCCACCACTGATGTATATTTCGTTGTCCGCGGGCTTAATTTTGATTTATAGTCCGTCCATAAATTACAAAAATATGTTTTAGAATTCCATCCCGCATAAAAAGCGGCCCCGTGATGTCAGGGGATTGGGTGATATTTAAGATGTCAGAAATACATATTGGATTAGTGCGCTTTGTTCCCCCGCAACAGCAGGTGTTTAATCATAGCTGATGGCTGGAGCGAAATGCGTTAGGACAGGCCAGGCACCAAAAACACTGGAGCTGCGCTCCCATCGCGATAAATCATGCGAGCCAGTGTTGTTACATACACACACACACACACCCCCACCCCACACCACCCCTTTATCTCTCTCTCTCTCTCTCTCTCATACACACACACACACACACACACACACACACACACAGGGATGTTTACCACGTCACGTGCTGGCCACGCGCCCCTCACACCTTTTCCACCCCTCGGGTTAAATCAATTGATCAGCAGTGTAATTGAAGCAATACTCTATATTATCTGAGCCCGACGCAATGACAGTAAACGGCAATTACGCACTAATATTAATTTAATCAGGATTTACACGACAACACTTCGCTGTAGGGACATGAGTTGCTTTAAATACGCTTTTTCTCCCTCCTTTCTTGTGGCAGTGATGGCTCAGGTCTGTAGTTGTGGAAATGGATTTCTTTTAGATGTCGGGGGTTGTTTTTTTGTGGTCGATTGAGCACCTTTGTGCCCATACTGTCATCATTATGAGTATCACCATCTCTGAGTTGAGAGCTGCAGGTGCCAGGTATCCGTCCGGCCTCCATCTGTGGGCCGACTGACGCTGCGCTCTCTCCGGGAGCGGCGGGGGCTGGGTAGGGGTGGGAGCGTGGGGAAATGCAAGGGGAGGGAGACGTTCAGGAGAGCAAACATTCTCAAGGTCACCCGGTGAGCTGGAACCAGGGAGGGGAGATGCATGGGGAAAATAGTGCGTTTTGACACAAGCACGCCGTTTGATTAAAAGGCAAAGTAATGGGTTTAAACACGCGCACCGAGAATGCCGCAAGACTCTGTTGGCTTTTTTTTTCCCTCCGCAAATTACTTAACGGTGCAGTGATGGAAATAAGGTTGTAATGTTTGGTAATGGAAAAGAAAGCCTATCTATTCTTTTTTTTCTGCTGGCCCCCTTGCTCTCTGACATGCCCAAAATAAATTGCGCGAGCTAATCACCATAGCTCGTGAGATTTTCTGTGTGTATGTGTGAGGGAATAGGGGTGGGTGCGCGGGCGTTTTCTCCCTTTCTTTTTTGTTTGGCTATTTCATTTTACATTCGTCACCAATGAACAATAGTAGTCAAATGATGAAACATCAACCTTCTAATGTAACATTAAGACTTCTGACATGGTGAGGAACTCAAGCGTCTGAGGACTTGAAAGAGGAATTAAAGTATAATACAGGAAAATAACGGTGTGTGTGTGTGTGTGTGTTTTCGGCGGGGGGGGGAGGCGGGGGGGGGCTGGTGGAAGGAAAAGTCGAGCTGTAGTGTTACAAGCTTGTGTTGCGAGGGAGCGGGGGAGCACCTGCAGAGTGAAGGAACCTGCAGAGCAGAACAAAGAGGATTGCAAAACACACTGGAAGATGATTTAATGGTGGCTGCGTGGGGAAAACAACCTCAAGCATATTAAGCTCCCAGAGAAAAGTGCTAATCATGCATGCGCGCCAGTGGGGACGCCGCCTGCAAATCAAAGCTGAATGGCTCGCTAAATATAGGCTGTATTGAACATGGAAATTCGATAATCAAAGCGCCCTGGGGGGGAAAAAAGAAAAGAGAGAAGAGCAGGAATCCACTGAGGGCCTCGGAGGCTTCCTGGATTCCTCCGCTTCGTTCTGTCTGTCCGGCTGCTCTGTTTATCCTGGAACCACCTCTTCAATGAGTCTCTTAATTCCTCTCTAATTCCGCGTGTCAGGGCCGTGTGTCCCCGCTGTCCCGCCCAATGGCCCCGTGTCGCCCCGTTTCCAACTCTCCCCAGCATTACTCAGCTCAATGACACACGGCAAATTGCATTTAATAAATGAGCCTAATGGATTCGACGATCGGTTAGCGGGTACAGTGTTTCCTCTGGTTAGGCAAAACATTTATATCCCTCCCCTCTCTCAAACCCCACTCCTGTTACATCACACGCTCAGCACGCGCGTCTCCGCAGGCGCGCGCGCACAACGCGTGCGTAAAGAGGCCGTGCGCAATCATGTTACTGTTTAAGCCAATTCCTAAAAAACAAACCAAATTCTTCCATGAGTGTAGAGACACAGGTGCGGCCTCATGTGGCGCCACTTTAAAGGCGTCTGCGCCATTTAAAGCTGTGCGTAAAAGTGATTTCCAAACACTTTGCCCTGTAAATCATCATCATCACTATCACCATCATCATCATCACATTAGTGTGAGCTTCACCCTTCTCTCTTGATGTTGCGCTGACTGCGCGGTTAAATGTCATGACACCCCAACACACGCAGCCACGCACAGACACGCACACACAGACACACTGTTGAGTACACACTCACACACACACTGGTCCCACAACAAGCTTTTATGGCCTCTGCATGTTTGGTTGCGCAAAACAATCTCATCGGACATTATTGATGTTACAGATGTTGTAGTAATCAAATTATCGGCCTGTGAAGGGCCCCTCTGTCACCCGCGCCGTGTGATGAATTATAGTAAAGGTCACAGCCTGCCGCTGCTTTATGGAGGGTTTGGACGGTAACGCTCAGGTGAGCGCCTCCAGGGCCGGCCGGTACCCTACATGCGCGCGAACACTCACACTCACACGCGCACACATGTTCGTTCAGATTAAGGAGTTCCTGCCCCTTTGGAGATGTTGGCTCACACAACTTTAACTTCTGCATTTGTAGGTAGTGGAAAACCAGGTTTCCAATGAGCCTTGGCTCTCAGAGAAAAGTAGCCCAATGGATTGAGTCAATATTTACTGAAGGTTTATTTTTTGTAATTTTTTGGTCTTTTCATGGTTCAAGACGAAAATTTTGAATCAGTCCCACAAACAATGTCCTGTTGCTGCTGCTACTTCTAGAATTTCTCACTATAACAAGCAAATACATTTTTGTTTTATGTGATGTGTATGTGATTTTTTTAATGTATTATAATTATATATATGTATTTGTTCAAAGATGGAATAAAACCACACATTCATTATGTTGACAAGAAAAAAAGTCAATTGAACCGTGTTAGACTTCAAAGAAGTACAGAATCGATTACTGCATTTTATAGTATTAGTATATAAAAAATATATAATTGCGCTATCATACCAACCAACTACCAAAGTGCCAGAATGAGAAGCTCAGTTCAGATGAACTGATTAAAAGCGTCTAGAATGATTCTTTATGTAATATTTTGGTAAAAACTCTTGGGTGGTTGGAAAAACAACATGCATTTTTAAGACATCACTCAGGGCTCTGGGCAGACAGGGATTTCATTCATACAATATATATATAATGAGTTTAAATCAATTTGTTTCAAAAGAAATGTACAACGGTTAGTGAAGGCTTGTGAGAGTAAATTGATCTCTTTACAATTCTCTGTTTTTCAATTTGCAGTCATATACATTTAATCTAATTTCATACTCACTCCCTGGAATGCTCTCTCTCTCTCTTCTGCTGCAGACTTAATCACCAGACAATGTTGTGAAGTTCATTATGAAGGAGCTATTATGCCAACGCTCAACACATTTAATGCAACTTGATGCAAAAACTGTAGGCAAACTGTGCATTGTGTCTCTTTGTATGATTGTTATATGAATCACTATGTATATATCAAACCAGATGAAAATTTGACATTAGCTTGGTGTTTGCTGCCCTACTATAACAGCTAAAATCCAGATCAACTTGAGCCTGCTGCCAAGTGCAGATGAATCCTGAGCTCCAGCAGTAGCTTCAATGGGATGGCAGACTCACAGTGACCCCAGTTGACTACAGCAACGTCTATTGTGTTTTAATCAAGTTCAAAGCACAGGTTTCCCCAGTGGTCTTTATAACAAGAAAAAAAAAAGAAAAATGATATGACCTTCTGACGGTCAAAGAAAGAAATATTTGCAATCATGTGTTTAAAGGTTGTTTGAAGGTTACTGGAGGGATATATGAGTTATTATTTAAAAACAACAGTATCGCCATTTGTCTATCTCTCCTTTTATACCTTTGTACCGAGTGTGCATAATTTGTAATTGATATATTTTTACAGTTTCAGATTTGGTTGCGATCTCAGTCAATGAATGTAAAAAGGAGTGTTTTTCATTTCTTTCTTCAATTTAATGGGAATGCGAATTTTTCACTGTCCATTTCCAGAAAAAAACTATACATATGATACGGGTATGGTGTGCGTGTATGTCCTCGCTTGTACTATGTTAATAGGAATTGTTAACCATCATGAAGGAAACAGGCATGAGACAAACACACATAAACAGGTGAAATACTGTTAATAATAACAGACCTCAAACCTGCACACCAATGAGTCTATTTAAAATGCATTTGCAATTACATCAGAGAAATAATTATATATATTTTCCCCCTTTTTAAGACCCAATACATTATGTGACATGAGTCTCACTCGTTCTAATTCTAATTCTAAACTGAGGAGCTGATCTGAGTGAGGCAGGTTTAGAGGGAAGCTGTGCTGTCAGTACGGGCCACATTAATCCACACGCAATTAGGTGTCAGCGCGCTGCTGTTCTCAGTTTGATGATAGCCTCGGGCTGAGCACGGCGGAGAGGGCCCTAATCAGGAGAGTAAACTCCGCTATATTTCAATTTGGGAGGGCACTCTTCCGCTCCAGGGGGGCTGTGGCACCGGTGATAAATAAAACGCCCATTTACTCCCCTGCTCGCCAACCACACACAGCCAAACTGCACCCACCGCCGGGCCCGTAATCATGGCCCGCGTTTGGACGGGCGGGGGGCATAAATCACACGACGGGAAGCGCCGTGATTACGGGTGCCAAACTCAAACAAATGCAGCGTGTAACCTTGTCAGCCCGCGGAGCTGATGTGAAATCATCCCCAGTGAGAAATGCAGGCTTGGGGACAGTTACTTTAAAAACAAATCCAGTGCACATACTAGTTGTCTGTTTGCTTTTTTAAATGCAATCACTTAATGTATGCAAGTATCACAATATCACATCTGCAAAAATAAAGGCAAGAGCTGTTGTGCCTGAGGCCCTTTCTGGTACATAGATTGGATGGTTCTAATCTGCAGCACATAAACTGCATGATTCCGTTTTTGGTGGACTAACTTTATCGATTTTTGCCATGAACCAAATCTGGGTTTGCTTGGGGAAAAAATAGCGGCTTTTGTGTATTTGAGCATTATTAGCGATGTGTCGTTTTGCCTGTGGATCTTTTTTTAAGTTGGACATCGAGCGAAACAAGAAGAAGAAGAAGAAGAAGAAGAAGAAAACAAGAAGAAAAGGGAGAAGAGGAGGAAGAAGAACCTGTAATAAGTTCATCAAACATGCACATTTACAAACACATGTGACAGGGAAATGTGTCATTTTAGAAATCCGTATCCACGACTTTTTTTCGTAACTGTAAGGAAATACCCCCCGCCCCCCCAAGCCTGGAGAAAATGGAACAAGTGACACTCTGACACTCATCCATATACTAGGCTGTTTATGAACTTAACATCTGAGACCGAAATCCACATAATAGCGCCCGGATCACACGCAGTGTAATCTTAACCTAACAAGATTACCACCTCCTCTTGTGTAATCCCCCTGCGTTATGACACATCTGTTATTAACACGCGTGACAAAGGTGGTTGTGGGAGTGGGTCAGGCCTTGAATTCCTTTCAAATGTTAACCGGCATGTTCCCGGAGTCGCTTTAAGTGTTAATTGGTCGATTGAGCCCATTAATCTAATCCCTCGGTTTCAGTGCTGCCCCAAAACTCTACAAAACCGCTCGTGGATTCGGGTGAAGTGCTGCGCACGATCTCTATTCAAATATTTCCATATGACAACTGCCCACAGACCACTCCAATTAAAGGCCAGTCACTTTCTATTTAGGCTGCCTCAGAAGATTGTCGCCGTGTGCGTGGCGCAAACAAAAGGACCTTTCCAAAGCATTTAACTCCCCAAAAAGTGGCCGAACCGGGATCCGCCCCTTCAAAGGCCATCTCAGGGGATTAGGTGCCGGCTTGAGGAGGAGAATTGGGGTTGCCCCACTGCCGCCTCTCCCCCATCTCTCTGCTAAAGAGGGGCGGCCCGCAGTGCGTGTTCAGCACCGTGGAAATGAAATGCGCATTTAAATCCGTGAGCGGGGCCCTCCGCCTGTGGCCATGCGCCCGCCCCGCCGTCCGGCCGGGGGTTAATTAAGCGGCCCACGGGGCTGCGGGAGAATGAGAGGCCAGGCTTGGTGCTCTCTGCATCTGTGCTTTCAAGCGAGTTCATCCAGTGCTCCGGTGATAAAGGGAGGATTTTTAAACGGCAAATTAGCATTCAGATGAGAGAGAGAGCGCGTTGCGTATTTGGCACAGCATGCGCCGCAGAGCGCGACAGAGAAAGAGTAAAAGATTGTAGGGGGACTCTAAAGCCTGCACGAGGAGGATAATGATGGCTGTATGTGACACAACGTGCACTCAGTGGAGCAAAACACGCGTCCCACCACGCACTGCCCTACGCCGCTTTATTTCCCAGCAAAAAATCGGTATATGTTGTTTTTTATCAAACAAAATTTTTTTAATTGTAAAAGTAGTTGGGTAAAAGTGCCCCTCGTAGAACCTCACAGCTGAAGGTGATGTTTTAGAAAAGCTTGGTTTCAAATGATCATTAAATCAAGAATTTTATTTTCTCAGCCAATGTGTTTTACGGCCTATATTTAGAATCTTCTGTTCCACTGTAAATACATGACAGCTTTAATTGCACATTCCAGTGAGGGGAAAAACAAGGTGCAAGACAAAACCACTCTAGTGAGGGAAAGACTAAGTAGAGAGCAAATCACTCACAATGAAGACAACCTAAGCTTAGACAAAAGGTCACAAAGAACACATCAACACAGTAGATGAAAGCAAACTAAAAATGTTTAGTTAACACAAATGATTACACAAACTGTTATACATGAAGTATCTGAATGCAGGTGAAATGAAGGGAGTGGCTGACACTGATGATGGGACAGGGATTAAAAGGAATTGTAATAAGAGACAAGCGGTAAGTATAAAATAAAACGGAAAGGGTCAGGGACTGACCTGACTGGACATACAAGACAAGGTGACGTGAATGATATATAACATGACTAAATCAACACAAGTGCTGATGTTTCATGGTGATGCCGTTACTTAAATTGTATTTTTAAATACAGTCCTCTTAGGGAACCTCAATTGTTTGGCAATTTAGCTTGATAAATGATAAGTGATTAAGAAAATCCGTTTTATAGTTTTCTGCTTGTCTAACAAGTGTTCAATTAATCTTTTTTTTGTTGCATTTAGTTTTGACCCTGCCTGGATGCTGGGTGCTGGAATCCAACACATTATCTACAAACTGCTGCTGAATAATCATTCTCTGTATGTGTTGACACATCATGTCCACCTCTAGATTTCTTTCTTAACAAATGGAAGAAAAAGGACATATACATTATTTTCCAAAGGCTAGTTAAACTCTACTTTTTATGAACTAGTTTTAACTTGAAGAAAGTTTCATGCCAACTTAACTAGAGCCGCAAGAAATACAGTGCATATTTATTTGTCAATCATTCTGTTGATTACTGTTTCTACTTATTGTTAAATCATTCAGAGTGTCTAAGTGATAAATGCTCCAAATGATCAAGATGAGTTGATATGGTGACGGCATTGGAAACAGACACACCCACACCCCACAGTTTAGTGCAATATTTCTGCTGAGGCTGTAGATTGTAGTATCACAAATCCATGCCCTATAGGAAGTTTGCATAGGACTTCAACAGCATGAATCCAACCTGCCTTGTTTTCAACCGTCCTAGTCTCTGCTGGTGGCGTAATGATGTGGGTAATGCTTTCCTGCCACACTAAGTATCAATCAGTAATGGTTTAAATGTCAGCCTTTGCGCGTACTGTTACCAACCATGTTCATCGCTTCATGGCCACCGTTTATCATCTTCTCATGGCTACTGCTTGCAGGATAAAAAGCAGAAGTTGCCTCAGACCGGAGTCATGAACATGACAGTGAGTTCAGTGAACTTCAGCGCCTTCCACAGTCTCCAGATGTGAAGACAGTAGAAACACATCTGGGATGCGGAAGAGCAGCATGAACGTGCAGCCAACCACTGGCGAGTACTCAGTGATAGATGGTTGTTGTTCTATAAACCATCCGGAAATTGTGCACAATGCCTACGCAATTCCTCGAAGACAACATTTCAATATAGTTCAATTATCTTAACTCTTTGACAATTTCAGACAATGGAAAAGCAGAAAATGGCATTTTTTTTAAATGCTAAATGACAAAAGATTAAATGTTGTTTTTTAAAGAGTTGAAGATTCCATGATAATCATAGAAGTGCTACTGATAATGATTAATTCTCCAATATAATGAATGATAAAGGCTAAATGTAAAGGCTAGAAATGAATGCAAATATAATGCCCTATCTAACAGAATTAAATCAACAGATGCAACTGCGGTGAAGATGCCAAACATGAAAAAAAAAGAAAGGCAGATTCCGTTTTTTTAAATGCAAGTTAATTCCTTGAATGAACAGTGTGTTCATTCAAAATGGAAACACGGATGCACTATCTGGCTTTTATAATCATTGAGAGGCTGGTTGCAGGGATGTTGCAGATGCAAAGTGTTTGGGGGAGAGGCCAGCTACTCTCTGCTTTATTGTGTGCTGGCTGCCACATACAGGTCTTCATTAGGAGCTTCTAGGGACTTTGTGAGGGCCTTTTGTGTGTGTGAATCACTGTGGTTTATGTGTCTTTTGCACCACTAATATGCCACTATGTCAGATGGAGTCTGTTTTAGTGCAAGCCTTTATGGGGCCAAATTGGTGGCAAATAGGACAGCGGAGCACTTTAACAGCACTCACCTTTTCCTCACCCCTTTTAACTTATTAACTTATATTAACTCATTTTAACCTGTCAACAGCCCTGCGCGTGCATCACAAATAAATCCCAGCAGTAGCTGTAGAAAAGGTGCGTGGCGGGTTGCAAAATGTGTTTACCTCTGTGTGAATCCACACACACAAGCTTGTTACCTCCTAGTCACAATTAATGAAGCCAATCTTCGTTTTGACTGTGTGATCACTTTTTAATGCACTTGAGTGGTTTTTAAAGTGCAATCAAATGTTAATTAAAGGCTGGTGTTTTTTTTTTCTCCCCCGTCCTCTTTCAGACTGACCATAAATGCTCTCCGTTCTCTTTTGTGCATGCTTTCACAATATTGGACAAACACAAGCATGAGTCAATTGTTAGTTGCACCTGCAAGACGGCCCTGGGAGAACTGTGCCTCTTATTAAGAGGCCACAGAAATGGAAGGTAAACAATGTGGCGAAAGCAAAGCCTTTCAAATAATTTGCAATAAGTATTTTTTCCTTGCTCCGAGTGACAACACAAACCAGAGCAATGCGTGAATCCAGATAGCCAAAGTGTGCTTGTAACCTTTTTGTTAATAATGCTCATAAAGTAAAAAAAAAAAATGTTTTCATATTAATTCTTGTTGAATAACACTTAATAAAAAGTGCTGTCTTCTGATCAGAGGATTGATGATACGCATCACCAATTTGATGGTTTGGTGCTTTAACTTGAGTCAGAGCATTAAATAAGAGAGCGTGCACCTCGCCCTCCTCATCTCCCGTGCACTACAGATTGATAAATGTGGGACACCAAAAAGGAAAGTGAAAAATCAAATCAGCAGAACTGAATGTGTCTGCAGTGTCTGCAACGTGAAGCATTGTGCAGTGTTTTCAGGGAGGGAGAAAAGTGAGTGGTGGGTTGCCGGCAGCAGGAATTGGCAAAACATGGATACAACAGTGAAAACACAACAAACTAGTGAATTCAAGTTTCCAAGTTTTCTTTCAAAATAAAATTAGTTTCCATCAATATTATGGTGAAAACATTTTCTGAGAATTGGCTGTAGTCTAATTTCCGACTGGAGCGACACATCTGTGCGTTAAAGAGCACTTGTGAGTATTTTCTTGGGGAAGAGCTGTTTGTCCTAATACTTTAAACCAGCTCAGTGTGAACACAATTTGTCTTTCAAAAATGTTATTGCAAATCTGCTGGATGAAAACATGTTAAAGCCAACATACAGGCCAATATTTTAATGTAAAAAAAAAAGGCAAATGGAATAATATGTAAATGGAAAAAAAAACATGTCATTATCATCTTATCAAAGGTGATGTGGCAACAACATACAGGAAAAGTCCTGTTATTCTTTTTAGCCCAGTTTTAGTTCTATAGCAGGGGCCTTTAACAGGGGGTCCGTGACCCCAAGGGGGTCTGTGGAGGTACTGCAGGGCGGGTCGCAAAATATTGATTAGATAATTTTAAATGTTTTACTTTTTTCGCCAACCAAACATGAACATATGAACCTGTATATTAAGTGACTAGCTTAGTATTGAACACACAATAACAGGGTAGCTGTATGTATACATGGCACTAGGCCCAGTTTAATATGAAACAGAGTTTGATATATCGTACGAAGGCCCCTGGACTATAGTATTGTACAGAAAAACTCACCCTCCTCATCTCCGGTGCACTACAGATTGATAAATGTGGGACACCAAAAAGGAAAGTGAAAAATCAAATCAGCAGAACTGAATGTGTCTGTTCCCCTAATCACCCACTGATTGAATATTTCAGTGAGGAAACATGGAGTCATTAGTGTCCATGCTCCAAAGACACATTTAAAAGAAACTTTAGTGGAGGAAAACAAACTATAATTACAATACAGGATACACAGGAATAGTTGTAAAGCATCACTTTAAGCATAATCACCACAATTACTGTTCCCGTGGGCCTGCTCGGGTTACACAGTGATTGTTCCGAGGGTAGAAATTGTATCCGTGTGGGTGTGATACAGTTTTAACCTCCGATGTATTTTCCCATCATTGTGCAGGTCTTACATGTGAGTAAGGTGTACTTAGCAAATCAAGGGAGCTTAATTCTGTTGGCAGAGATTGAAGTGCGTTAGTGGCCTGCAAAATGATCAGTTACAGAATATTTCATTTATTTATGGAGGATGAAAGAATCAGTTTCAAAAGGAAACCAGCATGCACTTCAACACATCCTGCAATTTAGCTTCTTAAAAGTTTTCCAAAAACGAATAGTCTGGGGAGTTAGGTCAATAAATGCTGTAAATTGTACTGCTATGGCTGACTGATCATCACAGCATCAGTCTCGACCTTGAGGAAAACTTCTGAGCATATACACAATATTTCAAATCCAAATAATAATAATAATAATAATAATAATAATAATAATAATAATAATAATAATAATAATAATAATAATAATGCAACATTTAAAAAACAAAGAAAGACCCGCTGCATTTCCCACAAAATGTAATAGGTGAATTAATTTCGCCATGCTTATTTTCTAATGTGATCTCTGATGTTGTTTTGACATGTTCCTAGTATGAAAAGGAAATCCATCCGCTAAGAATGTGGCCTGACATTGCACCTCTTTGCCTGTGCGCTGCCTCTCCACCCAACACTGCCTCCATCCACTCTGTATGTTCTTCAAAGAGGGACCTTGATGAGAGCAGCTGAAGGGGCCCATCATGTCACTGTGCTGCATCCCAGAGAGGGAGAGAGAATGAAGTCAAGCTGTCACACACAGCAATGTTCTCTCCGTCCCTCCCCAGAGGCCATTACAGCAGGTGCCACCACTGGGAGATGGATCTCACACATCTTTTTTTGGCTTATGCCAAGCACATAAACCGAAAAAGTTTTCCCGGCTTCCAGGGTTTGTTAACTGCGCTGTATGTGCGTGTGTGCCTCACAGACTTTCAAAAAACGTATGGGATTATTACTTGGGAGGGTGTCCTCAAATTGCCAAATTTTGGAGCTGGTCAGTCTAAAGGTCAGGCTCAAGGCAAATATATTAAAATGGTCCTAGAAATCCTTTTTCCACGATACCTGGTGAAATGAAGAAATCACAATATATATTTTTTCCTCTTCAGATATTGTTACAAACTAACAGACCAATATGTTAAGCACATTTTTTTTCATTTTATTGACAGCATCTTTTATATTGCATCTTTCAGGAACATTTTGGATGTGATAACCTATCAGTCCAGGTGTTATAGGTTGAATAAAAGCACACTGTAATGTTTATGCTTTTATGTGGTTGTCTTTTGGGACCTGAGGGTGACTTTATCTAAATGTTTATGTGCAGTAGCTACGCCATGGTTGGTGAATTAGGTTCCCACATGAAAATGATTGGTTTCCCGGGAAACTCATCTCCTTCAGCATCATCACTGAATCCTGCTGGCTAACATGTGCTAATGCAAACAACACAAAGCCCGTTTTTTTCTGCGATTAAGTCAAAAAGGAAAATAAAACTTCTTACCTGAAGACGGTGGTAGATGAAAGTCAGATGATTACCAAAGAGAAAGCGCTGCATTGCTCCAAGGGGAAAACACACAATATGCTCCCCCAGCATTTACATCCACAAGGCAGTGTTTCTATATGGACTATATACAGTATGCAGTTCTAAAAAGAGAGCGTTTCACATTAACAATATAGTAACAGAAGTATTATCAGATCAAAATGTATGGTCTATACATACATCTACTCATACGTCTACATATACGTCTCCAAATTGTAAAATAGGTTGTTTCTGCAAGTGGAAAATGATAATAAAACTGGATTAGTGAAATTAAAATGAGCAGCTAATTTGGAAAGTTCTGTTGTTTAGGCAGACATGTCTACTGCTCACTGCTGTATTCTTCTGTTTATGCTTGTAATTAATTAAAAATAATTAGAACATGAAGCATTGTGCAGTGTTTTCACGGAGGGAGAATAGTGAGTGGTGGGTTGCCAGCAGCAGCAAATGGCAAAACATGGATACAACAGTGAAAACAAAACAAACTAGTGAATTCAAGTTTCCAAGTTTTCTTTCAAAATAAAATTAGTTTCCATCAATATTATGGTGAAAACATTTTCTGAGAATTGGCTGTAGTCTAATTTCCGACTGGAGCGACACATCTGTGCGTTAAAGAGCACTTGTGAGTATTTTCTTGGGGAAGAGCTGTTTGTCCTAATACTTTAAACCAGCTCAGTGTGAACACAATTTGTCTTTCAAAAATGTTATTGCAAATCTGCTGGATGAAAACATGTTAAAGCCAACATACAGGCCAATATTTTAATGTAAAAAAAAAAGGCAAATGGAATAATATGTAAATGGAAAAAAAACATGTCATTATCATCTTATCAAAGGTGATGTGGCAACAACATACAGGAAAAGTCCTGTTATTATTTTTTTTTCCAAAAACTAATGCAGAAGCTATGAGCAGTTCCTGATTGCGGTGAGCTCATGGATGTACTATGCACCTACAGCTGGATGATGTTGATACTGAAGGTGAAATCTAACCTACTATTTCTGAGGGGATTTATAACGGTATATTCATGATGGTCATCAAAGAGAATGGATTCTTCAGAAAGTGCGATCGAGACTGAATGGCTTCTGCGCTTGTTTCATGCCTGTGGGTTATATGAGTTAAGTCTCCAACTCCTAAAACAGCTTGTGCCATATCCCTGCCTCCCCTATTAGGGTTTCTCTGCAGGCTTAGTCCTTCTGAACATCCATGGATTTAAAGACCAAAAACAGTTACCTCAAAGACTTAAATGATCAATGATAACATTCCCTCACCTTTCCCTTTTTTCCTGTCTGCACGATGCCGAAGATTTGTCTCTGAAAGGACCAGATTTTCTTTGTGCGCGGCACCGTAGCCATGTTTGTGACAATAAAACATTGGAGTTAAAGCCATAACAAATTGTGAATGTGTGTTTGTGTGGGATACATTAAGCACAGCAACTCACCAACACCTAGGTCTATAATCCACATGGCTTTGAGTTGTTGCTTTTGGTGAAGTGACTTGTAAATGTGTCTAGAAACCCTATGTGTGGCTGGTATATACTATATACAGTATGTGTGTGTGTGTGTGTGTGTGTGTGTGTGTCTG
The DNA here is from genome assembly GCA_016785305.1 of Colistium nudipinnis. NCBI lineage: Eukaryota > Metazoa > Chordata > Actinopteri > Pleuronectiformes > Rhombosoleidae > Colistium > Colistium nudipinnis. The sequence continues at coordinate 68,022 of JAFBJU010000476.1, forward strand.
CCAGGTCTTACACAGCGTGTGTGTGTGTGTGTGTGTGTGTAATGGGAACAGCTGGCTGAGGGAATGAGTACAGAGGGAGAGGTGATGGATGCGAGTGGAGCTCCTGTGACAGATGAGCTAACAGGTGTTCACCACAGCCCTCGGAGAGACGCTATTTATGAGCCAGAAAAGACAGCCAGACGCAGAGCACACGATGCCGCCGGCCTCCTCGATGCTTAAACACATCACGTACATCTGCACAACTCAACTCAACAACGAGCAACAACCGCAGTGCTGTTGGCAGGCGGTGGACAGGCTTTAGTTGGCTGAGAGCATCTTTACTCAACGGTCGAGGCAGAAGCCCTTTCATCACTCTCCCCTGGACATTTACAGCTCTTGTGCACTTTCCACTAACTTGGCCACTCCAGTTTGCAGCTGAGATTCAAACCTACTCTCACTGGGTTGTGTCTCTTTTGAACTTGCGCAAGTGGGACTGGAATATACGACAGAAAGCATTTTCGTGTAGAGGTTTCACATAAGTTCAACATCATATTAGCGCAGCAGGTTCTTTGTTAACTATTAAACTACAGTTTATGGTTAATGTGCCACTAATCCCTCTGGATGAAAGGATACAACACAGTGGATAGTGTTTGGAAACATCTGGCATCCTCAGTTCTGGTGATACGGACTTCAAAATAAGGATGTCATGAACCTGCCACTTTTCAGAGCTCACGTTGACAATTTTGTGTTTCAGCCATGATCAGCAATGTTTTGGACAAAAAAAACGGTTAATTGTTTTAACAAATGTACTTTTTAATTGTTCAGCAAAAGCAATACAGATAAAAAGACCTGTTTGAAGTCTTGAATATGTCCGACATTCAAAATAACAATATTTTCATGTGGAAGGCACTTCAACAAATGAGTGATTTTGGGGTATTTTAAAGGTTGGAGTGTACACATACTGTATATCAGGCACATAGACTACTTTGGTGTACTCGTAAAGCTCCTAAAAGATTATAAACTTATGACAATATTTAATGGGGTTGAAATGGCACTTGGTGGTTCTCGGCACTTTTTAAACACAGGGTCTTATTGGCTTATGCACAAATTAACAATGCAGTTTGACACCAATGCTTGAATGCTTTCTCAGTGCAATATCTTAACTTGTAAAGATATCAGCGCTGTGCATTAGGGCAGCGGTCTACTCTTGCTCCCAAATATTTGTACACTGGTAGAAAACGTAAATGGTATGGAATTGTTACGGTCCTCAATAACGATAATAACCAGTTTGAGTTACAATGGACAAAGTCGAATTACCAGAAATTGTCGAGGGTAGTGTCACATTTTCAAAATGTATTATCACATCTACGATACCTTCTGTGCGCTGTAAAGGGGATCACCGCTTTTTTCGAGACGTCCACACTATGCCTGGGCAAGGGCTTGTTTGAGGTCTCGGAGCAACATGGACGCCATGAGGCTCTTTTCTGTGTTGATGGTAAGCAGGGCAGAGGAAGACTCCTTCATGTCGAGCGAGACCAAGACCAGAGCCCCACTGCTGACCGTCCGTCCAGCAAACCTGCAGGCACATAAGATCACATGGCTCAGTTTTCGCAGGAACTACTCTCCACCAAAGGAAAATAGTCACTAAAGAATAGCTACTGGATTTATGTAAAGCAACACTATTTCTGGAGATAAGATTTCATCCTGTGAGGGAGCACAGACACATCTCCACTCCCTTCCCATGCCATTTTAAAACTCAGTGAGGGACAATGTGGAAACATTGGGCTAAATAAAACATAAATTATCAGCCTAAATTGTCTGCATGGCAAGATACCACTTAACACATTTCAATCAACCTGTCAGACACATTTACGATGGATGTTTGAAATATCTGCTTTAAGAGAAAATAGGAAAAAAAAAGATTGCAACTCCTTCACCCCTGTTGAAGAAGCAGGTTTCATGGAAATGGAAAAACACATCTGAGCTCTCCACAATGATTGTGACAGCTGGAGTCCGGTATCTGATATCATTTAAAACTACAAACAGAAAGAAATGCACTACATACATTTATCATAATAAGTTCATATTCTTGTTATACAGTTATAGAGATAGAAATGTGTTTAAACTGCTACTGCCTGATTCCTATATTAGTTTAAGATTACTACTTACAGAAAGTGTAAATGATTTTGTGATTCTATCCATAGGTCCTCTTTTTCATTACAACACAAATAATTCACAAAAAACACACAGCCAAGGGGTGCTAATGAATAACACAAAATCAAGCATCTAAGAAAAAAAGAATAATAGTCTAGGCCAGACATAAACCTAGGCACTTTATTCACTATCTATCACCTAAACCCATAAATCCTCACATTAGAAAATTCTCTCACACCTCGCTCCTTGTAATTACCCAAAATTAGCAAGGGAGACAAAGAAGGAAAACGATGTGACAGGAAATATAGAGAGCAGAGCAACAGACAGTCTATTATTCCAACGGACTAAAGAGCCATTAGAAGTGATACACGCCCCTCGTGCCAGTCAATCCGAATTTAGCTTGTTTTTATGGACTGTGGGTGTCTATGAGTCTGTGTGAGACTTGGGACCATGCAGGACGGGGAGGGGGGTGGGCCGTCCCACCAGCTCCCTCTGGACCATCAATAGAGTTCACAGTCCTCCCCGTTTCCTTGGATACCGTCCCTCTGGACCATGGGTGGATCTGAGCGCACATGGTCCCCATTGAGAGTGCTAACAAGAGGCAGACAGGGGCTATGACCCACTCTGACCCTCATTGAGGGCGACAGTGCTGAGCTGAGGGGCCCCCTCTCCTGCTCCCCTCTGGCCCTTTGCATCTCGGTGCCTCACGTGGCTAACTCACGGCCATCTGCCTCCATTTAGCACTACATCCGCGCAACAAAGACCCCCCGTGGCAGCCCCGCTTAGGCCTGACAAACCCACAAAGAGCCCCACTTAGACTTAGACTAAAGCTGGTGAAGAGGCCCCGCAGGACGGCCTGTGGACAAGCGCTGTCACGAGGGCCCCGCGACCTCGTTTTGCGTGGCGGGAGCGACTGTCACGTCCACCAATTAGCATGCACACGTTACAGAGGGTGGGGGGGGGGGGGGGGGGGCCCACACACGGGCACACACACACACACACGGAGGGTCCAGGCATACACAATGAATCAATGCTGGCGCACAAACCTAGTGTGTCTGGGTGTGTCTTTGGGGAGCTGCTAAATTACCATCAACAGAGGGGAGGGAGTTTATCTGGGAGCTCTTTGGGCGGAGAGAGAGAGAGTCCTCCTCAGGCTTAATTAAAATATTAGCCACTTCAGCAGGAAACCCAAGCCATTCAAGAAGAGGATTAATTTATCTCCAGAAAAATACCCACTCTTCGCTCCAGTCTTGCTTCTTTACATTATTCAGGGGGTTGTACATTATTCCAATTCAATAACTGTGAAAATCCAGGATGCGCTCCCCTCTGTGGTCCTTTCGTTCAACTTTCTAAAACCCACAGCCAAACTCGTCCCGCTTATTTTTCTGTCTCTATTTGCGCGTGCCGTCCATGCACAACGCCAAACGGGCATGCCTCTCTCTCGTCCAGTTGCCTCAGCCCTCCTCTTGCTCCCCCCCGTGTCAGCAGCTTAAGGTTTCTGCGTGGTCCCTGTGGCTTTGCTAATGGATTTAGGATATAAATCTATCATTTACTCAGCCAGTTAACACTACCCTGAGGCTGCTTTCATTTCGTCTCAGGAGACGCCGCTGCGGGCCTTTGTTCATGTGATGGAATAAGAGTGAGTGAAAGAAACAGGAGCGTGTTTTGATTGCGTTTGATTTCCGAGAGCCTTTGAATATTTTCACTCTGCTGCTTGTGCGCCGACGGACGCGGACACCAGCTCCCCATCACACCCACGACAAACACAACATCAGTGCATTTTTAAGGACTAGAAAGGAAAGATTAGGGACAAGCAGGCCTTAAACGGGTCATTGGTATTCTCCTGCACTCTTCACACACCGGGCTAAACACTGGATTAATTGCAGTGTATGGAAAGAAAAGCAAAGCATAACCCCTGGACTTAGAGCAGGCGGATTGCCATCGATCGGCAGGGCTGCGGCTAAGCATCGCTCTCCAATTATCTGTGATTCTCCTCAGTGAAGAGAGCCTGTGTGTGCCATCTGCCTCTTCTCCAACCTGCCACTGCAAACACAAAGTGGGCTTCACCTTTGCATTCACCCTCGCTCAGAGGAGACACTGGCCCAGGCCAGGATTCGGCTCAGAAAGCGGACCCCACAGCAGGTACACGATGCCCCTGCATCTTAAGTTACATTCTCGGGCAAAAAAAATATGATTATACCGCATCGTGTTTACACTGACATAAAAAAATCCCCCCAAAAAGCTGAGATCAACTGTGTGCTGGCTGCTATTGTTCCATCCCGGTTCTTGGCCAGGTGGACAAGTGTCCTTCAACTGACTGGTCAGCGACACCAGAGCAGACTCGGACCAGGCAGATGGCCAGAGCTGTTAGCCCCAATTAGAACCAGGAACCATTCACACATCTCCGGAGCGCGGCCATACGGACACACCACAGTGGTGCACTGCAAGGGCAGAGGGACACCAAAGGCATGAGGGGACATACTGACGACAGAGACCAAAAGCTGGGACGAGAAGATTAATCTCAAGGGCTTCAGGAAAACGTTTTCTCCATGTAACGGAGATAAACATGCAAATGTGACCGCATGTTGCATCCTCATTGTTGTCTGGAAATAACCCAGATTACAACAGTTTTCATGTTGCATTTCCTACAATCTGAAGATAGATCATATGCCACAGTGTCTGCTAAGCAATCTATAATGGAGAGACCAGACATTTCATCGGTCAGGTTATAAATTACGCTCAATTACATTTTAAATAGAAACAAGAATTCAACTTCACTGGAGTGGGGGGGATTCACAGTGTTAGAAGAAACATGATTTAATTATATCAAAGTATAAAGTAAAGAAAAAGCATGGCTTATAAATCAAGGGGCTCAGGTTTTTTTGGGTTTTTTTTATAGGAAAATTAGGCCCTAACCAGAGGGATTGGCAATGCATGCAAAATTCGATCAAATTTGCTTTCAAACGGACTGAAAAATAGAGCACATTTATTCTATTCCGCCTGTTTAGACATAAACAAGAACAGCGTTGTCTACATTTGCTTTCCTGCTTGATTTATTGCCATCCTCCTTTCCAGCAATCAATTTCGCTGTTTCTGTGGCATCCCCCTCTGCTCGCCCCCCGTGCATGTTTGGTGAACAGCAGTGCTGCGCCCTGCTGATAAGCATCGGGAGTGCAGGGATGCAACGGTGCAGAGGGGGAAGCGAGCCGTGGCTTTGTTAAACCAAAGCTGTGTCACACACAGCTCTGCAGACTATACCCGGGGGGTCAGTTTAAAGTACACATAATACATGTCATGAACTGCATTATTCTGAGGCTTTATATTGAAATTCCATACATTATCTCTAGATTAAACCCCAGTCGCCCACTCATCCGAGGGCACATACTTTGTGTGCTCATATTAGAGAGCCTTTACACTGGGGTACTGGCTGGAGGTCACCTCTCACGTCACGTTTAATGACGAGTGACCTCCACAATAAGCTCTCAGTGGGTGCATCCGATCGATCGATCACTCTACTCGGTGCACAAGTGTTATTCAAAATGTGAGCTGGCAGCAATACACAGCAGAGCCCATGACTGAAAATATTACAGGTGCTGAAATGAGCAGATTGATCAAATTGTCAATTGGTAGAATAAGCAACAATTCGGATAATGGATTGATGGTTTCATTAATTTTTTGTAAGCAGAAACAAGCAAAACCATCGCTAAATCAAAATGATCAAATGTGAATGTTTCAATTTTTTTTTATTATTATTTATGCTTAAATATTATATTGACTGATTCATCATCATCGCTTAACTGGTAATAAAGCTTTAGATTCAATCAGTAAGTGCAGCCAAGGTAAATGTTCTTCAATTCGTCTACATAAGTTGATCTATCTAGTTAAATGAAACAAAAAAAGCTTGCATTCCTGTTTTTCTATTCATCCACTTCTCAAAGACACGGCTGTCAAACTTGCTGGTTCAGTAAGAGGAGACACAGACTGGGGATTTTGTCAGTGAGGGACTCCATCATTTCCAATAAATGGCGTGGAAACCACCAGACAATATGGAAGAGAGTGTCTTTATTATTAAAAGACTAGAGGGTAACATTGGGAGACTACTGTCCTCTCGAGCCATCACAAGCTGGAGAGAGATTGATAGCAGGGAGTCATTTGAGTTATTGGTTATTTGGAATGAAGTATGGGCTTATTGGATGCCAGCCTCTCCCACTGGCTAACATTGATCTCCACTCACTCTTTCAGCTCTCTGTGCCCTTGTGCTGTGGTCTCCCCCTTGTTTTGTTCCACCCCGACTTCCTCGCCGTCCCAGTCTCCTACACTCTCTATTACAGCCTAAATCTATAAAGAAATTATCACCAAAGACAGGTAGAAAGAGACAAGCAGGGGGGGCAGGACGGATCATGGCGCAGAGGGATGGAGTGAAAGACAAAGAGGAAGTGAAGGAGAGACAGCGGCGTGCGGGGTGGGGGGTGGGGGGGAGACAGATGGGGGTGCAGAGACGGAGCGAAAGAGGGACGGAGCAGGAAACAGAGGGAGAGAGGGTGGTGTAATTATCTATCAGGTGTTCGGGTGTGCGTGACAGAGGAGGAAGCTCATTAGCACACTCTGTGTACACCAATTACACAGCCAGGCTTCTCAGGGCATTCCCCTGGCATGTCTGCGTAAGGGTGCGGCAACACTCCCTGGTACCAAACTCAACATGAATCGCATCATGAAGACCGGGACACGTACCACAAACATTCACCTCATCTCTCTTTGCTGTAGTCCACATATAAAGCTGCGTGTATGACTCACAGATCAGTTTCAACACGCCTGTTCTGTTTCTAATATCCTTTCCGATGTGATTGAGGTTTATAAATCATTTTGCAGGGTTACATTTCTTTTTTTCATGCAATAAAATAAATGTTTACTTATATTACGCATTCAACTTGTAGTTCGCATACTGGAATGTATATTATCGCTCAGCATCATGCACAATTGACAATGACATATCACCAAAACATTTATAATACTACAATGTCTTTGGGCTGTGGGAGTGCTGCTTTTCAGAAGGAACGCTAATGTCGGAAACCTCAACTATACTGGACAACAAAATCGAAATAAGCTATTCTTGACTTTGAGGATTCAGGGCAGGTGTTACTAGTTATGTGTGGGAACTTCCCTGGCATTTTGGGGAAGACTTTAACAGGAAGATTGATAACCACCGCATACCTCTACACTTTGCCAAAGCCAGCAGTCAATTGGTTTGGTTTAGTTTACTACTAGCACTTGACTGGTCCGAGCAAGTGTGTGTGTGTGTATGTGTGTGTGTGTGTGTGTGTGTGTGTGTGTGTGTGTGTGTGTACAAACAGTAACTGCACATGTTCAATATAGAAAGCATTCACATTGTAAAATAATTACCACCATGGCAAAAATGTGAATAGAGGCTAATGAAAACTTGCTTTTTAGGACAGATGCGAATAACTGGGAGGTTTTAAAATCCAATAAGGATATATACTGTATAAGGATACAATAATGGAAAAACAAAATAGGAAGCAAATAATGTGATGGTGACACAGTTTCTAAATGACTCCAAATATGTATTTGACAGTTTCTTGGCCTAAACCTAAATTATTAACTAAACTAATTATTTAAAAAAGCTGCATGACTACAGACAAAGCTACATTTTGATTAAAGCAATAATGTTTTGATATATAACATGAATGAGCTGACTGATGAACAATATTCATATATTTCAGCAGTTGCGGAATTATAACACAAATTCAGTCTAATTTAGTACAGTTTAAGTGGGTTGACAGGATGAGCATTCAGTTCCTTGTCTGTTTTCATCTAATAGTAGAACTCACAGTATTTAAAACATGCATTTCAAATTCTGATTCCAGTTTGCTGAGTCATTTAGTTTGAAACAATCCCTCCTTTTCTTGCTGCCTTGTGGGTTTACCTTTCCAATTTCAGACAGGAAATTGTAAACACCTGTCATTTAGTGTGGAATGCTCCGTTTTTGTGATCAGCTCTCAAAGTATTTGACTGGTTTGGGATTGGAGACATTAACATTTTTTTTTTTTAAATCTACTGCTGTTGGATCATCATATCCATCACAACAACATCTCATACTCTTCTTCAAGCTGCACATTACTGACGTAACAGTACATTGAAAAAACAACATTTCTTTATATTAAAACATATTTAAACATATTTGGAAAATCTATGGTTTTATGTCCTTTGAAAACCATCAATCTCCAAGAAATCCTCTTATTGTCATGAATGTATTTAGTATTTCAAACCGTTTTTTTGGCTTCAGAAATATGGAAATGTTTTCTATCCATAAAGTAACACGCAAGATCCCAGTGAGGAAGAGACACAACATTAGAAGATTTAATTTAGTAGAAATCTCGAAAACAAACAATAATGAGGTCTTGATATCTCACCTGTGGAAGTTGTTCTGGCTGGATGAAACCACTCCGACATTGGCAACAGACAGGATCTGCTTGCTGATGGCCTGGCTGGTGTTTGCTGTTGCCATGGTGATGGTTTCTGAGGTCTCATTCATGCCCAGTAGCTTACCTGAGGGCATATGAAATGTTTAGTCACAAAAACAGGGACCTATATAAAAAAATAAAAAAATAAACCCTGCCTGTAACCATAAATGCAATGCTTTTGTTCAGTGTAAACCACAAGCAAATAAATGATTGTAATGTTTCTTTCACCATTAGGACAATAACAGCATCACAGCAAACATATCCACTAATTTCCTGAACAAGATAAAATAGATTTTATTGAATACTAAAATGGGGGTAACCGCAAAAGGGTGCATCTATCAAGAATGCAAGTCTGAAATTCTTAACTGAAGTTAAGGGCCAGTTCATTTGAAAACAAAGAAGAATGGAAATAAAGATGCACAAGTTAGGTAGAAATAAAATATGAAACTTGTTAAATTAAATAATTAATTAACTTTGCTCAATTTGTATAATATGGCAACTTGCTTAAGCAAGTCGTTCTGCTTTGTTCATTTTGCTTTCTTTTTGAGTGCAAGATGTATTCCTTAGAGCTCAAAACACAGCAAATGAATGATGATTAATTAAGGCATTTTGAGGGCACTTAGGAGCACACTGATGGCTTGGATATGACTGTGCTCCCAGCGCTCAACAGTCACCACAGTACGTAGCTCTACAAGTGTGTGTGCTTGTGCTTTGTGTGTATGCGTAGGAAATACCATTAAGTGCTTCATAAGAGACAAGCATTTTGCCTTAATGACAAGGGGGAGGATATGTTTATGAAACAGGCACGCATTTTATTTTATTTCTGTATCAAAATCATTTATAAATACTGCAGATGTTGAGGGAGAAAAAATACAGAAAACTATAACTTTAAGATAGTATATATCTATACAAAATTGTTTATTTAAATTTAGATAGTTAAAAACAAATTACTATTGCCTGCTATACCACCATAAATGAACATGTATGTGCATCTGTGATAGAAGGAACAAACAGGTCAGCGCAGGTCGTGTGACTGTAAGTTTTAATTTAGTGATGAGGATGATGGTCTTCAACCACGAGGAAAAGCAACTGACCTTGCTCCTTGCAGAATTCCTCTTCTGACATGGTACTGGGCATAAATAGCTCTCCTACAGCAGGCTGAATGGACACACTAAACTGGTCCTCCTTGGTGCTGAGGGAGAAAAAAAACAAGAATAGTAACTCATTTGTAGGATATCTAACATAAAGAGTTCAGTGGAATTCTTCTGAACTGTGTCTTGTTTTTTCCTGCTACATGTGAAATTCCTCCTAATCTGAATGAAGGGAGAACAACATTTGCCCTATAGTGTGTGTATTCATGCCTTGTTTGTCTATTAAATGTTTCTCCTTTGATTGCTTTTCAAACCCACGCTCTGTGAATGGCATTTTGGGCTGCATTGATTCCCCCATCCCAAACAGATTTTCTGATAAGGTTATTGATCGGCTGAGCAGCGGTGCCAATGGCATTCAGCAGGTTGATTTGGGCTGCGGCTGATTACTGCAGGAATAATTGTTATCCCAGTGAACCAGGATCAATCGTGGCTGATGTCTCACCTGGGAGTGCTGGCACAGAGCGGGTAGGAAAAGGAGAATTAACAAAGAACAGACAGAATAGGGGAAAAAGGGCAGAGGGGATACAAAATAGCTAAAGAGAAAGAGGAAAAAACGAGAGATGTGATGGTGAATGTGGTGACAGAACGGAGCTGTGGCAAAAAAGATGTACAACTGAAAGTTGAAAGGGGGGGGGGAGAACCTGACTTGATATGAGTGGATGTCAGGTTGTCTTACCATAACTGGAAGTTGGCTGCTTGTGTTGAGTCGCTGAAGTCTATACCCAAGGAGACAGTCACCAAGGCCTCTGGCTCCAGCCGCTCTTAAATTGGAAAAGAGGGGAGGAAAGACGAAAAGGAGAAAAGGAAAAGTGAGTGACAAGGGCACAGTGTGCATCGTGGGCAGGGATGGAACAGCAAAGGGGGAGAGGAGGGGGTGGGGGGGCAGCAGCCGAGTGGAACAGACAGGCATCCACACCACTTGTGTTTTCTACTTCACAAAGCAAGGCCACCGCGTGTGAGAAATCTATCCTTCAATCTCATTCCCTACACCTCTGGCTTCACAGGAAAAAAAAGAAAGAAAGAACACATGAAGGACTAGCATATTTCCAAAACAACAGGCTTGTCAAAGAGAGCATCAGCATCAAGAGGGACGGGGTGAGGGAGATGGACAGAGTGGGCGAAGCGCGAGATAGGAAGAGAGTTAAATAAAGCCAAAACTGCCAAAGTGGAAATCTGGACAGCTGGAAGCCGGAGGAGGAGGAGGAGGAGGAGGAGGAGGAGGGAAGGTTAAGTATGAGAAGAACACAGATAGACAGAAACATCCTCCACGCCTCCCCAGTCGGCCCGTGTTTCCCTCTCCGTGGAGCTGGGCTGTTTTATTGTAACTCTTTCTCCAGCCAGAGAGGAGCTGAGCACATGCCCCAGAGGAAACCATGTGAAAACAGAGCAGTCGTGGATGGACTCACTTCCCAATCCAACCTCAGCTGCACACTTGAACAAGTTTCACCTGAATTGTTGTATCTCCTTTGGCCACCGTGTCAAACTATCATCTGAAGCCTAAACTATTGAATTATTACATGATAACAATGCCTATTAAGATGTGAGGACTCAGCATGGGGCTTAAGGCTTTGATTCAAACCGCAAAAATAATATTTTTTCCATCACAAATTGTAAGCAGCACAAAATGTTTGGCCTTCTGCTCTGCATCGGATTCTTCGGATTTTTTTTATTTTTATTTTTTTTTGGAAACCGCTGGTGTTACTGTCACAGTTGTGTCCATCATTGTTACCACTTATCCCAGCCTTGGTCTCATTTATTGCTGCTCTGCCTTCCATCTCCCTCGATCTCTCAATTGTTATTTTGTCGATATGCTCTGCACATGTGGCAACTATTGCACTTCTGTCCATCCTAGGAGACGGATCCCTAAATGTGGCGTTTTCGGTCCTCTCTGTCAAAAGGGAATATTTTGGCAGTTTTTCCTCAACCCTTTAAAGGTTAAGGGAAGAGAATGTAGTCCATGTCCACAAATAACAATATATACAGAGTGTATATGGATTAGATTATCTTCATTACTAAAATGTCTGTAGTGAGCCCTTTTTACAAAGCAGAACTGTGTGTGCACAGCTACTGTAAATATGGTACAACAACACTGAAGCAAAAGCTAGTCAGTAAAATATGAATAATGTATCGGAATAGATCATTTGATGATTTATTTTACTCCTAGATCAATGTGATCACTTTGATGAGAACAATAATATTACCACAAATGCAATTTAAAGAATGAAAGCCACTGAGTAATAAAATACACTGTCCTTAAAACCACAGAAAATTCAATGCTAATAGTTTGGGGATATGCAGTATTAAAGACAGAGAACCTGTAAGAAACTAGTTGCTACAACTGGGATAATTGGTTAATTTATTTAGGCATAGGTTTGTGGATATAAACAGTGAGAGAAACACAAATAACGTTTCACTTTAAACAGCTAAATTACGGGTTTAAAAACCACTTAACGTAGAGAAGAGGAGCAATTGAAAGTACTGCAGCTCGTGGATACACCATGCAATTCTTCTTACTGAACACAAACGCTGCCATCTGTTATCTAACACACACAAACACACACAAAACAATACAATATAAAGCTTTGTCGGTATTCATCCTCTGCAACTTATCTAATTCAACTCAAGCCACCGGCTCCCAGTATCCGGGGCTCAATCAATCCAAATTACCCACCGTTTGGTTGCTTGAGTTCCTTCAATGTCTAATCAATCCCTTGCAATTGACAGTTTTAATGTGCTCCACCGCACAGCACTGTGTATGGGAGAATTGTCCTCTGTCTTCACTAATACTCATTGCAATGATCATACAACACTGTGGTGCGAAATATGTAGATAGTCTATGTCCGTCGGTCCTGATCAATACTAAGGAAGCAGAATTATCTGATTAGGGATTGGGGCTATTTTCTGGGCTGACAGCAATCAGGCATATAGGTCTTTGAATCGTAATGATCATTTTTATATCTGTCTGAGAAAACAAACATCGTTTAGGCAGAGCGCATTCCGGAGGAAATGCAGCAGCAGCATCAGATATTGCTCAGATTGAAATAAATGTGATTGTTTCCACAGGGTATGTACGTGCGTGCGTGCGTGCGTGCGTGCGTGCGTGCGTGCGTGCGTGCGTGCGTGCGTGCGTGCATGCATGCAAGGGAGAGGGGTGTGTTGACACCCTGAATCTGAAAAAGGCTAAACTAGAGTTTCAAAATAGTTATTACAGGCCAGTAGCATTTTATATAATGATGAGAAAAATTTGATTATTATTATGTGGGCGCTCTACAGCCACAAACTGCACATTCTTGGTAGCGTGTCTAAAACTGACAGCTTGCTAAAAGGTAAGTGGAAAAACTGTTTACATATATACATTTACAAGAGATTTGATAAAAAAAAAATTTTAAAAAATAATAAAGAGCCACTGGATAGTACTCCTTAAATTACAATTTAGCTTTATTTACTCATTCTGGATAATGTTTACTAAAGGGGTAAGAAAAATAACAGTCCCTTTTAGAAGGACACGCTGGTGATATTCTACACCTCTTTTAATGTCAACAAAGAAAAAGTATTGTTGGGGACTTTATTCAGTGGGCGGGTTATTATACTTTAAGTGCAGTAGAACTTATTAAATGGCAGGGGGTAAAATTAATGTGGACTTCAATCAGTATAAAATACAGTTCCTCATTATGAAGATGTCACCAAAACCAACTGAGTGGCTCACTAATGTTTTTTAATTTTATTACCAATTTAGGGTTAGTTTAGAGAAAAACTATATATGCGTATCAATATCTTTTTGTTCATTAGTACTACTTGTTTTCATACAATGAATAAGCCTGATTTAGTTAAAGCACTCAGCAAAAATCTACTACACAATATACATTTAATAATGTCAGAAATGTGTTCCATTAGAATATTTACAGATATGAAGATATAATATTGTGAATCTGTAAAACAAGAAATCATTTCTGCTACCTACTTCTAGTGCGGAGCACAATAGATCCACGACACATAATGTGCATAAGCTCACATGCAAAAGATTAACGTAAATTTGCTGAGGACCAAGTGTTACTAAGTGGCTTTTTGGTGAGTGGGCAGTGGAACAATGCAGATGTGAGTCACCCGTACTCACCGATGGTGTCGAAGCAGTGGATGTTCAGGTTGGCAGGGTTTCGGTCTCCTATATGGATCTCCTCCAAGCTGTGATCCGAGCCATTGGACAGTATGACCAGCACCGCCACCATGCTGGGCTGGTACAGACACGGCTGCCTTGGGAAGTGGTACTTGGCTGAGAGACCCTTTCCTGTCATGTGGTGAAGCAGCTCAAAGGTTTTCACTGGGCCGAAAGATGGAGTGGTGACCTGAAATAACACACGGAGAGTGTTATTCGGTGTGGTAGTTGTGCAAACAAACAAAACATTTATATTTTTTACATTTTTTTTTTTATCTAAATGATTGATTATCGGAGGTGGATTGATCGATTGACAACTTTTGACAACATCATGCTGAGAGCACTACTTGGGAGCTCAGAGCTCTCCACATCAACACAATATCCAGGGACACCTTGTGCATTACATTGTAGTGAAAATGCTTCTACACTAAAGCAAAGATTAATACACAATCCTGGCTCTTTCCATTCATACGATTCACGGTGTCCAATCATCAGCCAGAATGCAGCACTTCGGTATAAAGTGGGACAGAGGGTTGGCTGATCAGCCGCCCCAAACTACCATCCGTTCGTTCATTAACTGTAGGGTAAAAAGGAGCCCATTTAGGAAATATCCTAAATCAGCCCAGTAAGGTGGAAATGCGCTGGGCGCTCGGTCTAACCAGGCTGAATAAAAACAACCTCTAATGAATGGAAACACAAGTGCCTGCATGGACCAAACCTGCCATTGGCAGGCCTATTCAAAAGGGGCTTTTACCTTTTCAGAGTCAGGAAATTACATTACCTTTGAGAGGTGTGGAAAAGAAAGGACAGGGTATATTTTTTTCTTAGGTTTTGTTACTTAGATGAACCCTGTTTACACTTGCAATCAGTTTTCACTTCATGGTGGCACCTGTCAGCTCTTCTTAGAAACACCACACAATGCAACATATAGTATATAGACTAGTTAACCAAGTGTGTGTATAACACACACACACATATATACACATAGACAGATACTGTATATACACACACAAACACACACACACACACACACACACACACACACACACATACACACACACACACACTGTGTAGCTTGTTACACTTTGTATAAAAGTCACTTTTGTCTTGAGTGACAGTAATAATTTGTTGAAAACATCAGGATGGATTTCAGACCCTCTAAACGCTATGCACCCGAATTCCCTCACACACCGCGCTCACACCTAGGCAGTTGTTTATCATCCTGGAGCAAATAAGCATTAGATTAAAGATGAAAAGTTGCTTTTTAACACTAAATAAATAAGAAATATAACTCTCAAAGCAGTGGAAAAGAGTAATAAAAAGTGCTGTGCAAAAAGAGTAAGACAAGTTCATATGAAAGAACAACAAGCTGTACTAGAAAAAACAAATCGAGTAAACAACAGACTTAGATGATTAGGCGAGGTATGTGAACTAATTACGCTAATTGAATATGACATGGAGAAACATAGTGGAAACATGAGGGCATGGTGGCACCAGCTCACGGTGTTGAGTGCTGTCAGTGCACATTGTTTTGCTGAAGCTCGCGTGTTCTGACTCGGGCGAGAAATGTAAGCGGCAACCTCAGACCTGTCACGTGGTGTGTTGAGGATGAAGAATCCGTTTGACATACAAGGAGTGTGCTCACTTTTGAGGGTGACATTGTTAAGCTGAAATCAAACACTGACTCTCGCTGTACAGTGACAGCAAGACACAAATAAAGCAACAGGCTTGACGGGTAAATTATCTGGTAGAAAGCTACCATGATAAAGCACCAACATTTAGGCAGGATTATGGGTAGTTGTAGGGATAAGTTTTTGTGTGGCTACTAGTGTAAATGAGATAAAGCTATCTTTTATTTATCTCTTTTTCTCAAGGATATCAGGTGTATGTCAACAACCTCCACCAACAACTTAAGATATATATATATAAAAAAAGTATTTATGTTATTGTCAGAGAAGACTTTCCATTATTTCCAAAGGCAGAATGAAGTCAAAAAATAGGGAAATATACCTTTAATATAAACCCATGGCTCAAACTATTCCATGATAGAATTCCACAGTGGACAAACGACATAGGCATCAGTGGACATGTCACATGAGATGGCAAATAAACAACATAATCTCTCCATCCTATTGACACACCGGCGGCGTCTATTGTGCCAGCAACCCACCCGAGTGCCTGTAAAGGAGGTCAAACAAACCGTTGTTGCCATGCTGTAACACACCTGCATCCTCGCAAACGCCCGTCACGCCACCGCCAAGCCTGCAAATTTATCGGGCCACTTTTGGATGTGTCAGAGCAGTCGGTGTCGATAAAGCTGGCCGTAATGTTTGCCACCGCATCACAGCGGAGATTTACCTCCCCGACAGACGCACCCTGCCTCAAGGTCCCGTCTATTGCCTCGCCCCGAGCAGGCGCCAGCGTCAGGACGGGCGTGCAGAGACAGAACAGGGCTTCAAACGGCATATTATCACCAATTTGACACAGTGGACAGTTAAAGCCTGACAAGAGTGCCCACACAAGCCTCTTCATCCCTTCCACCCAGTGTTGTCTTGTTATGAGGCACAGGCCCATAACACCTCAAGTGTAAATAAGAGAGAAAGAGGGATGTAACCTTGACTTCTCTGTCAGTCTACCTTTGTGTGTTTAGCTGTGGCTCCCTTTCTCTGTCCTAGACAGGAAGGAAGGCGGCGACAATGAGGGAGGAAGTTGATTGAGAGACTCTATTATGCATCAACTTAAAGGAAGCCCCCGTGATGGATGACACAGACACGAGTCACCTTCAGAGCCCGGACGCCACGTTCCCGCCATCCTCTCTGGCAAATGACCTGAAAATCCCGCTGACAGATTCAAAAAGCTGCTAACTGCAGCCAGGCAGTCTTGTGCGTTGTGCATAGGAAGGCCAATTTAACACAAAGGGGAGTGGGGAGTACAGAGATGTATGGACACATATTGAAAATCCATTTCTGGTTTTTCGGCCACAGTCTACCTCCAACATCAGGGACAGTATTTCATTATGTTCTACAAGAGATGTGAGGATTAAGGTAAGGGACATGTGTTTGACTTTAGGCCCCTAATTGTTCCCTTCAGTCAGAAGATGACAATTAATTGAGGGGCATCACAAAGACCTTGACAGCAAATTGAATTAAATAAATGTTAGCACAGCCATCTAAAACTACTTTAATGTACCAAGTCTCTCCAGCACATAAAGACAGGGGTTAGTTCGTTTACGCTAATTCATCAGTAAATGAGATGTTCTAAAATGATTAATTTAGAAATTTTCCATTAAAAGAAATTAGCAATAATAGAGGACTGTTATTCAGACAGAGGTGTGTCCTTCATCTGGCTTTGCAAGTATTCATAATGCAATGACAATAGTTTCTTTGTATTTGCATGATATTCCGTTGCTCCAGAGTTGCAACTAATTCAAACATTTATCCACAATTCAGCTGCATAATATTTTCCAAAAAAATCAATGAATCATTCATTCTATCAATTGTTGGTAAATATAAATGAATAATACCCAATAACCTCGAGCCCAAATTAATTCAAGACTAAGTTAATTCAAGTTACCATATTTTTTTTTTTAATACAATTTTTTTTTTTTACACTTCTGCATCACGATTCTCACAATTATAATTGCTTTATTGTTGCTGCTATTTATCCATACATCCCTGTGGCATTGTAATTTACTGGCAAATACATTTTCTGGTACCTTATACTTCTAATCTGCATCAATTATGCGAAAAATGCTTTTTTTTCTCAATAATTATTGAGACCTTATTTTAACTGGGTATGAGAATTCTCTGCAAAACGTCTTGAGGAGTAATCTCTCTCTTTGCCTTATTTCATGAGTTCTCACACTTAAATCATGACAATATTTGAAGATGATTGAATGAATGCAGATTTTATTTTACTCATCACATTACAAAAACGTAATGTCGTGATGCAACCACTTTAATTACTCTACGTGGGGAATAAACTTATAAAAATACAAGAAACTGGCACCCACATTCCCCCCCTAGTGAACCAAGTAAATAAGAAGGAAATGTTGCGATGGCTGCATTAAAACACTGATATTTCCCACTACCCACCGCCTGCATAGGCCACATCATTGACTGGCTATTTCCGTGGGCATTTATTCCCATTTAAGAGGCAATCTCTGCAGTTTGAGTGGCAGCGGGAGGTTTGGAGGGCATGGGCTGCTATATTCTTGGCGCTTGGGGTCCTTCTGCCGATTCATAATTAGACGTGAACCCAGAGCGCCCACTACGGTGAGGTCAGACGGGTTAGGAGGGAGACGGGTAAGGGGGAGGGTTGGGCTGGCGCCCGCCTGATGGACACCAAATGAACAAATTATGATGGCCCCCGCTGGGCGTGATGGGGTCAAACACCCTGCGCCCCGCCGCTGACAGTTCAATTTCCCCCCAACGCAGTCCCATTCGCTGACTGCTAATTATGAATGAAAAGTTATCAGCCACAGCCACCCGCTGCACACACGGACAGCGGTCGGAAGGGGTTTGGGGTTGGTGGAGGAGAGTGGGGAGGGGATTTAAGAAGCATTTGTGAGAGATCCTTATGTCAAAATGTTATTAGAGAGAGCGTTTGTATGCAGAAGCTGGGGATAGGAGGAGGAGGAGGAGTAAAAGGGGAGGGTGGGTCAAAGACAGTGACCAGGGTTAATCTAAATGTCTTTGATAACCATGCAGTAATTCTCTAGAAGGGCCGAAGCGCTCAGCTGAGACAGACTCGCTGCCTCTATGGGCAGATTGCTGAGAAATAGAAATGACACTGGGACATTGTGTGGGTGTGTGTGTGTGTGTGTGTGTGTGTGTGTGTGTGTGCACATGTGTGTGGGTGAGAGTATGTGACTGAGTAAAAGCGTGTGTATGCATAGGAAGGGGCGTGTGCGAATAAAGGTGAGGTTATTTACCCTTGTCTATGAATCCCAATGCCCATCATGTATTTATGCATAGAATTGACTCTAAATCAGATGTTGATGTGCAAAAAGTTCCCTGTCCTAATCTGCATTTCTATTCTCTATTACTCCCTGGCCTTCACCTGAGGAGGAGGAAAGTGACTAACAGCTAACTTGCGCTGCATAAACGCTGGCCTGAGAGCAGCTGTCAATCATACTGACTGACGGGTACGCTGGAGTGACTCCAAGAACAGCACCAGCGCTGGGACTGAAGAGGCCATTCACAGCTATACATATTCATCTACATGCAGGCAAACACACTTGACCATAAAATGGTTTAAAGTATCATTAAGAAGAAGCCTTCAAGCACCCAATAGTATTTGCATTCATTGAGGCTGCAAATTAATCCAAAAATAAGTAGCACTTAAGTCTCTTATTTTCTCAATGCCTGAAAGTCCCCTTCTGTCTCTTTATCCTTTCTTCCAGTCTTAGGAGTAAACTGGTGCTTGGCGGTTGGTATCTCCATACCAAGCCTTTATACGATGATGTCAATGATGTCCATCTTCTTATCTAGCAAGAACTATTGCATCTACTCTCAGGGTATGGCACCTACTGCATGTCTCTTTAGAGGCACCTATGATGCTGTTCCTGAGTGTTTTTATTATTATTATTATTATTATTATTATTATTTTTAAGAATGTCATTGTGTTATTCAGGTTTTAAAAAGGCAAATATAAATATAAGACCGTGTTGAAGCAAGTTGCAAGTGAGCCTGAATAAGCGGTATATAATGTTTCATCAAAATATTCATAAGAAGAAAATTATAATTATTTTGGTGAGGATCTAAACATAAATTGGTAAAAACCCAATTAAAATAACATATGAAAGTTTATGTAAGAACAAAGGCATTATGTGGTGAAGAGCTATATATCATTACAACCAAAATTTTGATTTAGGTTGACTATTCGTTGATTATTGGTCAAACACCCACAAACTGATCGGCAAAATAGCAGCCAGCAATTTTTATAATCAAGCAATTGTTTGATACCTTCATGGTTAACATATAAAGGAATTTTTGACTGCTCTTTGGAGAAAATACACTGAGAAAGAACTAATAGTCTGCAAACATTTTTGAGTTTCTGACATTTTAAATATGAGAAATTAAATATATAGTAATCTACAAATTAATCTGTGGTACAGGATGCACTTTCTACGTAGAGATAGAGATTCCTAACCCTTTCCGATTTGGAATCAGCAGAAAGCAGAGAGTAGAGACGCCACAAAGCAAACCGATAAAACACAAAATAGATACAGCAATAGCAGAAAGAATGGCCTGGACATTTCCCTCCCTAGGGAAGACAAGATATAAAATACACTGAACGTGCAGAGCCGCTCACAAGCTGAGGAGAGAAAGGAGCCGTCACACTAGGAAAGGTCAACCATCAGATATACACCACACGGAGACACAAGGGACGCAACATCTGACAGAGAGAGATGGAGGGTGACATAGAGGAGAAAGAGAGAGAGAGCAACGTAGTGGATGAACAAACAGAAATAGAGTTCAAGGGTGCGGACGAGCAAAAGACTGCGAGGGTGAGAAAGACAGACTATAAGAGATAGAGGAAACAGGGGGAGCAGTTGTACTCTCCTGACTGGCTATAAACATAAGAAGGAAGAAAAGGTCAATAGTTGGCGTCTGGAGCAGAAATGTTCCACGAGGGAGAGAGGCTCATTTCACCATCTCATACACTACTCTGCCGCTCTGTCAGTGTTAGATAGAGAGGAACAATCGACTCTCCACACACGCTGATCGAGGAAATGTCGTCTCGTATGTTTCTAATGCAGACACGCACAAGTACACTCACCTGGATGGCGGAGGGGACGTTGGAGAGAGACAGGCCTTCAAGGTCTGACAGCAGGCTGGAGGAGAGGACCGATGACGCCGGTGCTTTGGTTCGAGGCGCAGGGGAAACTGAAGAACAAAAAGCAAAAACAAATCAGGACACTTGAAGCTTTTAGAACCCCAATACGGAGTCCTTTCTGATACAGCCACTGGTAGGCACCAAAGACTAAAATGTATGAAACTTGCATCAGCAGCTTCAAATGACCAATTTTATGGCAACTTGGAGGCTGCAGAATAGGCTGAAAACACACAAGGTACCTATCATGACAGCACAGTTTAAAAGGCTGCTCATAAAAAGGATTCATAAAAATGTTTCTGGATTGTAATTGTAATTCTAACACTAATTCCCTCCCATATAAACTCTTTTGTGGGGTTGTTCAGCTCAATAGAAAAATATCTGGGTCATTAGCTGGTACACTCCTCTACACTCAGAGTTTGCCAAATTTCTCTGTGCTTGAAAGGCAAAATATATTTGGCAGGTTAGGGCTTTTTCGCTGCCTGCTGCGGATTAAAATGTGGCTTTGGAACAGAATTTTTAGACCAGAAAACTTCCCAATCAACAAACTAACCCAGTCTAAAAGACTGCAGCTGAGGGGCAACACTGTAGGGTGATCTTTCTCTGTAGATGTATCACTACAAGCGACTCCTTACACCGAACGCATTCCTCACTGGATCTGCTGTTTATAAAGAGCAATGTTATTAGCAGGGCATACAGCTTTAAATCTACAACCCTTTGCTGAAGTGATTATTTTCAGGAATATTTCAAACTGATTCAAACTCACAGTCGTCTAGATCCAGTAGGGAGACTTCTTTCTTCGACTTCACTTCCACCTAGAAAGCAAACATAACAATGTGAAGAGGCGCATACAACAGTAGAGAGTGCAACACAATAGGACCAGGCAGAAAAATGACACCGTCATAGGCCAAAGTATTGAAGTTTAGCATTGTGCGATTCGGTTTACGAAATGTCTCAATTTTGCCGACAGCGTCTCTCAAGATCATGACACACCCATTCCAAAACCAGGTACCTTTGCATTTATATGCAACATGTCTGAACATTTCAATGACCATTCATGCACAGTGTCGTGTCACAACCGATTCACACCACCTCATGCGACTGAGCCGGGCTTGTCAGGTGTTGACTTGTGGGAATTGCAACACACGCCAACACTTTCTCGCATCCCCAACAAGCCCAATAAAAATGCATTTATACATACGAGAGATTTTAGCACCCTTTCTCCACGCATACCCCCCCACCTACATACTGGGGTTCCATTCACGTCAAATAAAGAACCATAAAATTCCACTCTGTATCCTCCAAGCTAAGCAGATGGTAAAAAAAACAACAACAGGACAGATGAGGGAGTGAGGAATGAGAGAAAACAAACGATAGTTAGAGGCCGTATCTTATCACATCTTCTCAGATTGACGCGTGGTGGTAATAGAGACGGAAACCTTGTTAGTTAACGGAGGTCTGAGAGAGACAGAGAGGTGTAAAAAAGTGAGGGAGAGTAATGCATAATTCATAGGCCATGCCCAAATGCCCAAATAACAAACTGTATGAAATGAGAATTTCATAGTGCAGAAATAATGTGACGAGCATAGCGGGTAAGAAAAAGGCTGGTGAGGGGTGAAACTGAGGCAAATGAAAGACTTGAAGAGAACAAAAAAAGAAATAAAGCCACTAACATGGAAGCAAAAATATATCCCACAGTATGAATTGTGATTTCAGAATTCTAGACATGTGGATGGTTGGGACAGAAACTCCAAGGGATAAAGTGGTGTTACGACTAGTTTTCTCTTTGATTCAATTTATTATGATTTGGTTCTTATTTCAACTGAGCTTCGACAATTACTAATTAGTAAAGTATTAAATGTTTGATAAATCTGTATCTATTCTAGTTAGTACAAGATAACTAATCAACACTAAATCTTATTCCTAGCCAAAGCCTATGAAACTGAAATTTACCCCAACACGTCTTCTAGTGTGAGACCATAACTCAATACCTCTTTTGGCATACATATGGCATGGGCATACTGCGCTAAAATAAACTAATAACATTGACATTTTGCGATTAATATACATTATGGATACATATATATCTTTTTATAAATCCTTTGGAGACTACCTTTTTTTTTTAAAGATGTTTGTTGCCCCTCTGATTTTAGAAATATGCTTATGTTTGTAAATTTTTTTCTAAATACAATTAGTGTTGAGCATTACTATGCTAAAATCTCACTAATCAACATATAGCTTAGTCCAGCCAAAACTATCCTCTAAATGTGTTAAGTTAGAACACACGGTGATAGACAATTATATATATATATTTTTTTTTTTGTACATACGTGTAGGTTTTCCATGAGAAAATAGCGCAAATGTTTAAAAAGACCCAGTCTCACAATGTTTAGGACATTATTTTAAATACCTTTAATATTGGATGTTTTGTGGTGATTAGCTGTTTTTCTCCACAACATGCTCTGAAATATATACATTCCTTTTAAATCACCTGTCTGATCAATGCACTGGGACAATTTGGTAAAGGCAAGATATGCAAAAATGCAGTGGATGAATTGGGGTGCAGACGAGAAGAGCTGTGCACGGCGTGTTATTTCTGAACGATTTTGTAGAACACGCTGGTTTGCACCTTGCTGTATTTTAGGACTCAACGTTGAAAAACACTTCACAGCCAAAGCAATTGTTTATCTTGGACCAACACAAACTCAAGTTTCTCACAGCCAACTAAATTGGAATCTCACCTTGGGTTTAGACTTGACGTCACTCTTCTTCTTTTGCACTGCGGGGGAGTCCGAGTCCGAGTCGTCTTCAGAGTTTGTCTGTGAGCCGGACGAGCTTTCGCTTGATGAGCTGCTGGCATGCACTACAGGTCCATTTCCATTTTCATCTGAGTCACTGAAACAAAAACGGCACAAATCTGCCTCAAACATGGGTTGGATACAAGTAATGGGAGACATGAATAGAAAAAGGTTCTGCACATTTATTCTGTTCAGCATTTGAAATATTGCTTTTACCACGTCATTTACATGAAACATGTCAACACCCATGTCTATACTTTGTACACATATTCCAGGAAGCACCAGATAAAACAAACTTGGCAGTGTTTTCTATTCTTTTCACTCAAAACCGAAATCTCGATCTTCAGGCAGTCAGAGCAACAAAGATCAATCAGCTTTTGTTTGTGAAGTCAATTCACTGTTGCGTTCACACATAAAGATTTCCCCCATCCTTCTCCTCTCTCTTTCACTTGCTCTGCCCCTCTTCAATTTGTCCCAATAATGAGTGTTTACTTCGCCTGCCTGGGATTTTCAGCCGTTAAATTAATGAGGGGAATTGTGACGGTAACTGGCTTTTTAACTTGGGCGATGATGAAAAGCCAGTATTAATTTGGCCTACAGATTTCATTTGCTGCGAACAGGAAAAAGTGATATAAATCACTGTGGGCCTGATTAGGCCCTGCCTGAAATGACTGGGCCATAATGAGGGCATTATGCTGTGTTTGTTGTGGAAGCACTGGGGTGAGCTGCTCTAATTACTGTGTGTCTGTGTGTGTGTGCTTGTTTGCGTGTGTTTGAGCACGGGGGTGAGTTGCTCTAATTATACTCTCTAATGGAGAGAACAGGGTCAGCCGGCGGCCTGTCACACAGCGAAATCAGGTACATTCTGTGCGGGTTTGTGTGTCCATAAGCAAATGAGGTAGAGTGCATAAGGAACTAAATTTGCCACTGTGTAAAAGAGTGTGCGTGAGCATATTTAGTAGTAATGACTTAAATCTCATTCATTGGTAACACCAGGCTGCTAAATGACCAATCAAAAGTCATTATCCATTAGCCATGTAAATGTGGGTTACGCTACAGGAGGAAAATTCTCTGATTAGCTTGTTAATGGAACTCACAGTAATAATATTTAGCCATGGCTGCAGACCCGAGTGTGTGTAAGAGAGAGTGGACAGATGAACTGTATATACACTGGACATGAAAATGTAAGTATATCAAATGCCAAAAAAAAAAATCTGTATGGAATTGGTTGCATTGAAAATAACTGTGAGGCAGACAAGATCAAAATGAAAAAGGAAGTGCCATGATGCCAGCAGGTGGATTGTCTTCCCTGTGAATTTGGTGTGTCCAGATGTTAACCAGTTTATTTTTATTTTTTTCCCATGGGCTTTGCTAATTAGACACGTGTGTCTGTGCAATGGGTGTGTGGGTGTGTATATATAATTAGCAAAGCCCACGGACAAATAAAGAAAGAAACAGGTTAACATCTGGACACACCAAATTCACAAGGAAGATTGATGCTTTCAGCATCTCACAAGCTGGAGGGATTTCACTCTACCTGTCAGCAGCAGCTGGCTTGCTTTTCTTCTTCAGAACCTTCTTGGCCTTCTTCTTGTTTTTCCCTGAATCGGATTCACTGGAGCTCTTTTCAGAACCACTTGAACTCTGTCCAGAGTCACTGGAGGTCTTTTCTGATTCGTCACTGCTTTCCTCCTCGCTCTCACTGCCTGACTCTGTACAGACATCCAAATCAATATTATTGATAGAACACTGAATTAATTAAAGTTGAAAGTTCACTCATTTCATGCAATTCCAACCCGTTTTGATTTACGCTTACATTTAATTAATTATGTATGATTTGACCATTTACGGTCTTTTTTTGCCGTAATCATAGTTCATATATTCACATTCTGAAATGACATCTATATAAAGCATTAAGTATATAAGCATAATCATTTCCATCTGGGAATCTAGGAATAATTGCTTTCATATGCTTTTCACATACAGTATCAAGTTAAATTACTGCTAATGCAAACCAGGCAACTTTCTACTGTTGCTATATTGAAGAAGTTGTTTACGCCATTTCTTTTAGATTTTTGAAACAGTTGGCCGGTAAGTGTTTGCTGTTGAATTAAATTGTACTTGTTGATACCTAAATAAGGCACAAGTACACTGAAAATCACGAGGATTATAATTATAATACACGAACATGGAAAGAAAGCAGTATCACTCCCTTTAAATGAAAAGACAAAAAACATTCACTTTGAAACAGCCAGACACAAACCTTCACTACTGCTGCTGCTGCTGCTGTCTTCACTGCCACTGCTATTAGATCCTTCCTCCTCTTTCTCATCTTCATCGTCAGAGTAGAACTTCTCTTTAGATTTGGGTTGCTTGGCTTTCCCCACTAATGGCACCCACTCTTTCACCTAAAGAGGTATGGGGCAGACAAGTGATGATGATATTGTTTAAGATAGTTGCTTTGTAGATGCTACATGTGAAGAAAACAAAAAAACTAAATATACAAATGTCCTACAAAACCTACTTCTGGACCAAATTCAAAGTAAACGATAAAGCAACTGGCAATCAGCAGTGGTTGAAGAGCTGGACAAAAACATGTTGGTAAAAATGCTCTGGCATTAGTCAGTTGACAACATTTATCAGGTCACGATGGCATCTATTTTGTTTAATATGATTTTTTTCTATTAAATCTGTACTATATCCAATACTGGTGGTGGTCAATGGAGCGCTGTGAACAGAGGGGTTAGCCATATCAATCACTCAGTTTTGTTATTATCTGGAATACTAAAAATATCAGAGATAAAGCAGCATAATGTCCCCAAGACTCTTGGTAGTAACAATACTACCAATTGAATATGACTTCAGTAAATTGCTAAAAGTGAATGATGATGCATTTAATACAACAGGCCTTTGCTGTCACAATATTAATCTAATTTCTCTGTATTTCCAGCAATGTCATATCACAAGGTAAACATCTTTTGATACCACTCACAATGTTAGGGACAAACAACAAAGTGAAACGGCATCATTATCTTATTATTCTGACAAGTTTGTCATTATGTCTGACACACGGTCTGAAAGTGAAGCGATGACAACAATTGGAACATCTTTGACTTTGAGGCATATATAAAGTGCATCTATGATGAGGTAGGGTAGATTCCTTACTGGATCAATGACCTCCACGTTCCTCACAGTCTGGTCCGGAGCCACAGCCGGCCAGTCCGAGAGCTCCTGGTACCCACTCGCTTTAGAATTGAGACTGTGGGAGAGAGTGCCCAACTGGTAACGGTCTCGATCTGGGAGTAGAGGAATGGGGAGGAAGAGAGAATGAAACAAAAAATTCACCGGACAGACAAGATTGAAGTCGAATGAATTCTGAAGACAGTGCAGTGACTGTAACCTCAGGCTGGCCCTAACAAGGGAGACAGAGAGGAAAATGTCAATGTACACATTTAGAGAGATTTAAGAAGAGAAGATCTCTGCATCCTCTACTCCATTACACACCTGTATTATAAATCATCTTTCTGCTTTTGTTTGCAACGACCTGGGAACAAGCACACAAACACACACATCTCTCTCTCCAAAGCAAACAATACAGTAGGATACTTGGAGTGTGTGCCTTGGGGGGTATGCTCTGAAAAGTGTGCTTCACTAACCAAAAGAAAAAAAGAGGAAAAACACCTTCAGACATGAATATTAAGAATGACAGGGGCGGTTAATGCTTTCCATAAACATTCAGTAGGTGCAAACTCACTCTGAATTTTAATTCTGCAGGAGGCCATTTAGGTCGCTTTTGACGAGAAAGAGATAGAAAGCGAGAGAGAAGCGATAGCTAAATGAGAGGGATTATTTTCACTCTCAATGTCTGGGGAAAAAAAGGTTAGCATTAGCTCAATGATTTACCCATGTCATTAGTCCAAGGCAAAGGGGTCTGACCTAACTGCCCTTCAGAGAGACAGACACACCAGAATAATACAATCACTCCTTGAATCAACTTTGCATACAAGGGGAAATGGAGCCACTAGGTGTGAAAATAGAGGTCTTTCTAATATGTATTCAGGGACTCACCAAGATGAACTGACACAGGAGAAGAATGGCGGCTAATCTTATATATTAGAGCTATTTAGAGGATGTAATGCTTTAAAATAGGGGTGAGTGGTTGATATCGGGGATAAATTGGGGTACCTTTGAAGGCAGACTCGAGCACCGGAGCTGGCTTGGCCGCCAGGAGGATGCGACGGGCGTACTTGTTGAGGGCTCCGCATTTCTCGCTGGGTACTATGAGCTGTCGTATGAAGCGCGTTCGGTCTCTGATATCATAGCTCTGGTCGTATTTGCCGAGGTTCAGGATGTACTGGGTCAGCAGCTTGGTCTGGAGGCAGAGGGGACATGTGGGTGAAGGGATTAGAAGGGGAAATTAGGGTGACATATAACGACAGCAGAGGAGGATAAAAGCTTGCACGAGTGAGGCCCCATTAGTAGAATGCGTGATGTTTAGGTAAGTATGTATTACCAGCTCTTTACTTAACGTGATATGAGAGTGGTATCAATATTTCTGTTGGGAAGAAATGAATTTGTCCATTTCCCCACAAGTAAAACAATGTTTTGTCTGAACAATTCCTTCTCTGTATCAATCACTGTTCTAGTAATCCAGCCTGGATAAGCAAAGCGCTTTTCTTATGGCCAAAAATGGGGAGTTAAAGAGCACTTGCGCCGACATACATTATTTGGTCAGGCATAAAAACAAAACTAGCTGCTGCCGTGAAGGTGCAATAATAACCCAAACCCTTTACAGCATTGACTTTGCGTTCTCCCTCTGTCCTCTGCGGCACATTACAAAGAGCAAGAGGTTTTAATGGCGTGCTCGTTTGAGGAGGTGGCGTCTGGGCTCATAAACCCAGCTCAGAGGCCAAAATCGCCCCATCTAACTGAATGGGCCTGTAGACACCAAGCTGCCCTCTGAGATGCACCATTACGTTAAAGCTGTCTCATTCACAGCTCTATATTTAAACCGGACACGGAGCTCAGAGCTGAAGATGTGTTCTGCGAGAGACAAAAGACAGAGCTCCCAAATACAAAACTTAAAAAGATGAGTTATCACTTAGTCACAAGTTCATGCCACATTTGCTTTAAGCTTAGGTCAACGTAAAAAAAAAAAAAGAAAAAGGGATCTTGGTGCAGGTATTTGACCCATTACCTGTTTAGAGTTGGTCAGGTAGAGTTTGGCTGCTAGGTTGACCGTCTGCAGCTTGACAATGTCCTCCTCAGCTGTGAAAGTCTTTGCCATCTTGCGCAGAACGTCGGGGGCAATCTTCGGCACCCTCTCGCAGTACTCTCCCATCAGCCACAGGATGCTGGCTCGAGCCATGGGGACCTGCAAGTGCCGATGACAAATGAAAAAAAGCCTACCGTTACATTTTTATCTGAACACTCGTGAATCAGTTGCTCTCTGAATCGTACCGTGATGTTGTCGAAGAGCTTGGCCATGTGTCTGATGATCTCACTGTGCTGTGTGGGCTGTGTCTGAAGCAACTTCTTGATCACCACGACACTCTCAGCCACCACAATCTCTGCACAAATAAAGACAGTCTTCACAAAACAACACAAAAACAACCAAACTGGGCACTCACAATGTCTCACTATACTGCGGAGCTTCAGGACGTTTGCTCTGCACTCAAAGAGAGCCTTTACCGTCTCTGTTGGAAAGGAGAAGAACCAGACCGTTGAGACAGGTGTCCGTCACCTCAGAGATATTTGTGGCACACCTGCCAATGGCCTGGATGGTGGCGGCCGCAAATGCCTTGTCCTGACTCTTAACATAGGTCTGAAAATGAAATGAGAGCGAGGGCGACACAATAAAGTTTAGTAGGCTGCAATCTCAAAGGTTTAACAACTTACAATTTAACCAATGACTGTTTTTAATTGATTAATGCTGGATAACAAAGCACCTGAAACTCCCTCAGAATAGTGGAGATGTTAGCTTCATTAGCGAGGTTGGTCAGGATCTCCAACTGTAAAAAAAGATATATATATATATATATATATATATATATAGGATATTAGAGGGCCAGAAAAATTATCAGAAAACCTTTGAAGTCACTGAAAAAATATGAAAATGTGCAAATGTGTTTAAGTCAATGCACAAAGTTAACACACTTTTAACAAAAATGTTGGTGTAAAATATTACTTTTGTAAATATGAATGTTTTTTGATGGTTTATAAAGGATGATCTCATTCAAAATGTCACTCCACAAGCACAAAATATTACTGACCCCTATGTAAGCCCAAACTGTGAGACGCTGTGTGCATGCAATGTAGAACGCGAACTGGCAATTACCTTCAGCGTTTTTATATGTGTGGCATCCGTTGATCGGACATAGAAACTCTTCAAGGAGGGCTCAAACATCCCCTGTTTGAAGACAGCTCGTGTCATGACACACCCTCAATAATTGCATACGTTTCTTTATTGTTCTGCTTTCCAAAACCAGACTTACCCTTCTCTGAATGGACATAGTGGCGATGTTCTGAAGCACAATGTATTGCACCTCTCTTTGCGAAAGAGAAACAAACACAAAACATAATCGTTCGTCAACAACATAGACACAGAGACACAGTGAGCTCTCTTATAAAGTCGGGTCATTCATTACAGCCAACTTTACCTGTGGCTTCTCAGTAGTCGAACCAGTGACTTGGTGACTATGGCTACTTCATGTTTTGGGGCCAGATGCCAGTATAGCTGAGCGACAGACATCACAACCTGAAAACATAAAGACCCGATCAGAAATAAAAGGATTCCCGTACTTAGTGGAATCTTCTGAGAGAAAACTTTGATAGAATTGCTTTTAGATAATGTCTTTGGGTTTTTCCTTTCTTTGATATATGTTTCAATTTTCAGCCACTTTCCAGAATGTGCAACCCTCTAACTCTATATGTTTCTAACTTGATTTTATGTTTTTTTAACACTTTGAAAAGCACTTTCAAACTTTTAAGTGCTTTCTTATTATTACACCTACATTATTTCACCTACAGTGTTACACCATCTGTCAACCCAGCATGAAATAAAATACCTTCATTCACATGCATGTCCTAGGGCTCCGCAAAGGCAGTCATGACATGACTCTATAAAGGTAATATTTCAGTGGCACTTTAAATGGCCAGAGGACGTGTGTCCATCATTGTGGGCAGAATGAAAGGGTTCACGCGTCTATGAAGATGGAGGATGTCACCATGTTGTCGTGAGTAAAGACAAAGTGTGCCACATTTTAATCAACACTTTCATTTGGCGGCATCTTTTCTCCTGCCGCTACACAGCGACAGAGACCTTGAGACTCCCGGGTGATTGAGATCTGCACTCACCATAACACTACTGTGTCTATACATTTTATTCCACCCCCCCAATTGTGGCCGGTACGTGTAAGTCTTGATTTATGAACTATGAAATTATTACACATAGTTATGTAAGATAACCTATGGAGGTATTTTTATTTGGAGGTGCATTTGAAAGTGTATGTGCATACCGGGCTGCAGCAGTACATTGTTTACTTAACCCACGCTATAACAATGAATTCCCATCGGCTTCATCCCATGTATGTGCATTCTGCACTTAATGGCCTAAAGATAAGTGTGTGCTCAAGAGCGTGTTTAACTCACAGCAGTGTTCCTGCTCTGCAAAAGTGGTTTGGTGTTCCTGAGCAGCAGTCTGTGGTCTGGATCCATGATGTAAGGCTTGGCCTCCGTCGGGTCTTTTTTCTCCTCAGAGTCAGAATCATAGAACGTCTTTTCATTGTTCTCATCAAACATGGCATCCTGGAATGCAAACAATACATCATAATACACATAGGCCTTAAACTTTTGCCTTACTATGGAACTCAAATAAAAAGGTTCATTCCAGTAATTACCACTGACGAACTATGTGCAGAATTCTAATACTATGACACGGCTCAATTGCATAAAAGTAATTTAAAATACAGTGTTAAAAAATAAACAGCAGTTTGAATCAAATGTTAAAGTTGGGAAAACAAAATGGACTTTGTTGCCCGATATTCACTCTGTTTCAATGTACACATTTCTAGAATTATATGTTTAAAACAGTAGAATGATGTTATAATTTCTTTCTTATTAGGAAAAAATGTAATTACAATTCCTAAGAAATGCTTTAGTCCATTTATAAAAACTTTCTAAATTCCACTGCCTCAAGGTAATTTTCACTGCCAAGCTTGTTTTTTTTCTGTAGTCCCAAACTTCGGGGTCATGAATAAACATCACAAATATTAATGATCATTTAAAAAAATATATATATAGTCATTTTCTACAACAGCTGGGTTATATCGTTATTTAATATTTTTTTATGTTATGAAAAATATGAATAAAAAATGTGTAAATAGTGCATTCATGGAGAACGAGTTTAAGCATCAGGACATACACTTTATGTGAAAATTGAATTAATCTACTCTGTGTTTTTTTTAATACACCACCCAGTGCAAAAGTGTGGTCTGGTGATATATTTTCAAACAACGGAGCTCTATAGGACCGAGAATTGAAATATATCAGCCTGGGGATACACAGACAGCAGTTAGTATGATCTGTTTGTTGTTGACTTCGTTCTTTTTGGGAATGTGCTGACAAAAGGAAAATGGTCAAGCATCACCAGAATTAACCTGTGAGATCAGATAGATATGCTCATAAACCAAATCAAGATTCATATTAATATGAATCTTGATTTCAAAACGTATTCATGATTCAGAACCAGAAGCGTTATTTTTTTTTTGAGCAGAGTAACATCTCTAGCACATTAGCACAGGACTGTGCAATTGTAGAAAACAGTTCGTATGTGCAGGACATGTTATCACGTCTGACCAGCCTGCTTATCGTCAAAGATGGGTTCCAAGTTGAAAACAGACAGTTGGTGAATTGTCAGTAAAAAAATTTTTTGGTTTGATCCTCAGGGTCACGGTTGTCTCACCTCCTTCCAGGGACTAATGAACTGTGTCCTGGCATAGCGGGTCAGCATAGAGATGATGACCACCTGGCCCCACTCTTCCACATCCACCAGCAGGTTACACAGTTTCCTGTAGTTCTTATGGATCAGGTCAATGCGATCTGGACACACCTCTTCAAAGGCCATCACCACGCTGCCAGCCACCAGCTACAGAAACGTTTGAAGGGAAAGGGAAGAGGAACGGAAAGAAGCAAACATGAGGGAAATGTTGTTTTTAATACATCTATTTCACGCCAGTATTAACAAACATGTACATGGAAGTCGTACGCCTTTGTAGCAACAGAGAAATTAGATAAATACTTTTTTAACTCTTAAACAAGCCGTAATATGCAGGCTCCGGAAATTAAAACCTGGTTAACAGATATGACCCTGGTCAAAACAGGTACTATAATTGCACTTGGAAAAAAATGCAATGCCAATTTACAACTCTGATTAAAATACACACCGTTCTGCTTTTGAAGTAGTTAGTTGATAATTAGAATGAGAACGATTGCGCTTAAAGTTTCAACCGACTTATTTTATACAATCATGTGAAAGAAATCGGTCATTAAATGTTTCTCACATCTTCTCCATAATTTATTTTTTTCCCCCCCTTGTTATAAACCTCATTTTCTGTTCAATTCCCTGGGAAAGGAGAACAAGGAGAAAGCCGCAGCTGAGAGAGCCAATAATCAACCGTATTTCATCGGTAGGACGGAAAATCCCATTTGGCCGTTGCATGCCCCCCTACCACCCAACTGGCTGGCTCGCTGATTGACTGACTGGAACATTGAGTGAGTGACATGGCAGTGTATTAATATGCAAACAGCATTATCACGGGCAGGCAAGGGTGAAAAAGAAAAGAAAGGGAGCAGACTCTGGTCTTCCCAATTAAAGCCTCCTGGCCCCCAGTGGCCCGGCTGGAACCCAGTGCATTTACCCATCAGCGTTGTCATGAGCCTGCATTGATCATGTGCGCATCGCTGTGTGTGAATGTGTGTGCATGAGATGTTTTACATTGATGCTGATCTTTATGTGCTACGTTTCACATTATAAATATAAATGGAGTGGAGACATTTATAGAAATACTCGTCGATACAGCTCAACAGGACAACAAACTAAATCCTCCTAGTGGAGTCAACACCTCTTTAAAACTAACAAACACAAATAAATGACATTGTCACCATCATCAAGAAAGGATTTAATACATAACTGGTATTAAACTGCATTTGTTTTTAGTAAGGTTGTGTATATCTAACGGAGGTATAACTACTGACAGCCATGATATCTTGACAGCCATTAGGATTATAAAATCAGTATTTTATTTGGCTTTCACAATTTATGTCATCTCAATGGATATCTGCAACTATGTACACTGGCCTTCTCCTGCACACTTTTCCTACGCTTACTGCATGTTTCTGCGATGATGTTTATCCTGTGTCACGGTGAGAACAAACATCACACTATTCTAAAACTGTATCTAATGAGGGTTCTTCAGTGACTTTATTTGATTCAGTGCTAGCAGGGAAAATAATGTTTTAGAAAATCAACTGTGCGATCCATCTTTGGAAAATAAACTGTTCTACAGTTTCTGTAACTACATGGATTCAGCTGTTGAGCAAAGAGAAAGCAACTCAAATACACCAAGCTTGCTTTAAGAAATATTATGGTGTGCTATAGAACATTTTATGGGAGGGTAATTTAAAACATGGAATTAAATAACTCCAACTAGAAAGTGATACATTATATTCATGGTCTATGATTCACTTACTGATTAAGCCTACCTATTTGGAGTTAGAGAACCTGGTGATGATTTGAATTTTTTTCCAATCTTTATAAACCCGTAATAAACAGAGGTTTACTCAGTTTGTGTACGTTTGAGGGCCTTGGCCTTGTGCATATAAGCTTGCAAGAACATCAAAATGGAACAGAGACATCTTCAATCATTATCATCTTAAATCTATGCTTATTCTTAAAAAAAAAATCTAAATATTTTAAATACATAAATTCTATTGATAATTTGCCATTTAGATAGATTGGGCTTTATTTGCCAACATTTTTGCCACCATCCCAGCACAAAGGAGGTGAAAATGATTATATTGCACTCAAAGCATATAAAATCTCCTTTATTAAATAAATACAAGAGCAGAATTGTTTTCTTTGTTACTCTGCATAATTCACTAAACAAAACTAAACCTATGCCTATATAAACAATTAGACAACCATCATAATGGTTCCCAGTGACCAAGCATTGCCAATCGGAAGCAACACTCTTATGGACAGTAAAAATAAAATCATGAAAAGTGAGTAATACAGGCTTGTGCCTACGTCAAGATAGCTTTCTAGCACGACTTTGCACCTACTCAAAGTGGACAATTAGATTCCATATGTATGTGTATTTTTGCGCGAGGGTGTCATTCTCGCTTGGCATTCTGCGTAGACCTCTCCTGTCTTTAAGGCTATTACAGGCAGCGCCAATTCTGAGCGCTTGGATCGCGCTCCAAGGCTTCGTGCATTCTCTACCAACTTCCCCCATTAGACACAGCTCCAAGGTAAACTACATGCACCATCAACAAAACTGACACCCCAATCTATGGAGTTCATACACCTCCTACCCCTCCTCCTCTACCCTCGTCCATATTAGCTACCCTGCGTGACAAGCCGGTAATGGAAAAATCACACTAAGCAAATGGTTCTTCTAATAACAATAAATTTCCTATAAAATTATGAAGGGCCCCAACCGTTTCCTTGCATCTATTTTGCTATGAATTCTAATTAGGGTGCCAGGGAGGCAGAGAGTGCTGGGTCATCACGCCAGAGACAACGTGCGCCTTTTTGATTGATGGCCCGGTGTGGGGTTGGCTTATCCTTCCCGCGTTCGCTCCTCTCCTGCACTCCTCCCTCTGTCTCTCCCTCCTTTTACTCTTAAATTAATGGGCGTCTCACCTAGCCCCTAATCATAGTACCCCAACGCCCCCCTGCCCCTCCTCTCTGTTCTCATTTCAATTTTGCAGAAGGTACAAGGGGGAGGCGCATGGGAGGGATCGATCATTTATCTTGTAATGGCTGGATAATAGATCCATCACGGTAAAACAGCTGCACAAACTCCTATGTTGTCTCTGTCATCAGGCCTTCCCATTTTCTCTTTAAACCATCCTGCCTATAAGCATGCTCCCATGTGTCACAGCCATTTAACCAAACAGGCACATCTGTAAAAGAAAGTGTCAGGAGGCCTGGACAACACCACAGCCAGGAACAATAACCAAACGTTTCCTTCCTTCTTTAACAGGCGACAGTGACATCAGCTAAATTGCATTTATATGAATGATTTTAAGGATTTGTAGTTAAATTGATAAATCAATATCACGTATAGCAAAATTGCATAAAAGACCGATATCTAAAGATCCAAAAAGCTGGCCGTTTTAAGCATGAAAATATAAAGTAAGATGAAGAAAATTGGTTTCAAAATGTGCCATTAAAAAGGATTTTAGGATATGGAGATAAACATTACAGGAGCCCTGTGACATAAATGTATTTACAAAGCAGTACATTTGACTTGTCAAAAGCACAGGATGACTAAATGTTGTTATCGTTCAATTCAACTATTCCACAGAGTCAGTGATCAATCGTGCACAACACCTGGACCACATCTAAATACACATAAACAAAGTTTAGGAAAATAAATCTCGCAAGCATAGATAATTCTCTGGAAAGTAATTTTCACTGGTGCATAAATGTCACAAATGTCAATCTCTTGAGAATTCCATTTAATGGCAATTCTCATAAGCAAGCAAATCATGGGTTATATACTGCAGAAGACATTATAAAACTCTAAACTGATTTTTATGTGTAAATTATGTGGAGTGGCACTTTACATTAAAATACATCTTCTCATAGCGCTGCAGTAAAAAAGAAGACTGTCCATCGTTTTTTGTTTTTTTTGTCACAATCGTAACATCCAAAAAATGCAACCTTAGAGGGGTGCATCTAGTATTTAGGATTTTTCAACATTGATCCCCAGCAGATAGCACTGGTACATATGTGTGATGATAGTGCCCTCTCTCTCTGTCCCACAGAGTCACAATGTGGGGACAGAGACGCAAAAGTCATCTGTCTTCGTTAGTGTCTGGGGCTAAATATGCTATGCATCTGGTAGTGGGCTTCCCATCCCCCTTGGCCTGAGCTGCTTTGTTATGCTTGTATAATGATAGGTATACGCTATGAATACATAATTAAAACAAACTGTGCATGACTTGCACAAATAAGCGAAACGCACTCTGCATTCTGTAACCAACATCTACATATTTGAAATTGGCATTTAAACACCCTTAGTTTTCGTGGTGACCTGCTAAAAATTAAAGGCGCCGCCAATTGACTTTTGA
This sequence comes from Colistium nudipinnis, assembly GCA_016785305.1. Taxonomy (NCBI): domain Eukaryota; kingdom Metazoa; phylum Chordata; class Actinopteri; order Pleuronectiformes; family Rhombosoleidae; genus Colistium; species Colistium nudipinnis. The sequence continues at coordinate 104,932 of JAFBJU010000476.1, forward strand.
TGGGCTGCCTGCACTGTGTCTGAGACTGGCCTGAACAGAGAATCCGGGGATTCCAACTCTTTAAGATCCACTTTAGGGAAAGGGTAAAAAAAAAAAAAAGAAGAAGAAAAATTTTACCTTTGAGAAAATTAAGCTGACACTGGCATCAGTGAGAAAATTCCTTCCAAATGGTCACTTAACAAGGAGCATCTGAAGATGTGTGGGTTTAAGTGGGTGTTAACAAACCATGGCATTGCCGAATGAGCTGTGGGATGGAGGGCTAAGAGGAAAATCGCTTGACTGGGGCGCCCTCCAGTGGCCTGCACTTTCCTACATGGGGGTATGGTACTTAACTGCTGAGTGAGTACTTACTGTGCTTTTATCTTTCAACAGTTTCTCTATCACTTCAATCAACTGCTCCTTCTGGTCCGGATCCAGGCTGAGGACAGGGGGAAAAAAAAACAAAAAAAAAAACTGAGCTTAGAATAAATATGTCAACTTAGGAATGATAATTACGCCCATAATATGAAAAGTTGACTTACAAATGAAATCATGTCACCCTCAGTGTGCCTTGAATACAGACACGCATCAAGTGCTATAATAGATTCAATCAACTATCTATGAGCATGTTTTGCTCTCTGATTGAGGTTGTGTTCGCAGTCACTCCAAGGATCACTCATTCACTGTGTCCTAAATAACAGACTATAAGTAATTGTATCCATAGTGAGCAATTATGGAGATTTTCATGAGAAAACCAAATATTCCCTTTTCAAACCAAAATAGAACGCAAAACATGTGCTTGTTAAAGATTCAAAAATTTGATTATTTGCTTGATTTCTTCGGCACATTTGACAAGAAAGGGAATGTTATTATGTTTCGAATACTTGTATACTATTATAGAATAAAATAAGCTTTTTGAACCTTTCACATAGTACCTTTAGTAAAGAACATATCATGGATATTACATTTTTTGTGCACTACACAGAGCATGAACGTCACACTCAGAAGTTAAAACTACAGACGTTATATAGAGTTGCACACCATAGTAAACAGGGAGCAATTGCAGGCACAGCCCAATAGAGTACACCAGGCACAGTAAGACTCAGCTGATAAAAGAAAAATAACAGCTAGATTAAACCCTTTATGTCAACATTACCCAACATTTAGTCTATTAACTACTTAAGTTCATGGGATGGAGAGCCAGATAAGCGTGTGAGTGCAGAGAGTAGTACTGGCTTCGCCCAGTTTGTTCCTGGTGCTCCTTTTAAAGGCTTGAGTAACTGTACCTGTAAAGCTTCTGAATAGCATGGGCAGAGGTCTTCCGGACATACGGGGACAGGTCAGCTGCAGCCTCTTTGATGGCCAGCATCATGATGGGGACAATTATGGGGACACGGATACTGGACAACACCCTCAGTGCACTGGCCCGGATGAACTGGTTTGGGTCCTGCCACAAAGAGACCAAACGAGCGTCAGTGTGTATCGAAACACTGTCTTCAATTCTAATACTGATTACTGCATCTGAAGAATTGAAAATAGGAATCGAAATTATAGATTATACAAGTTATTAAGTAGAGATGATGTACTTTGTGAACATAAATGTCATTTCATGGACACAGACCAACCATTAAAACTGGTCATTAATAATTATTCCAGTCGTTTCTTTTGTGACTTGACTTGGTCACTACAGCTAAGTACATATCCATATTAAAATGTACAGCATCTTTATCATGTTCAAATTTAAATGAAAGAAGAGACGAGCAGAGACAACAGTCGGTTACCTTCAGGGCACGCTGGAAGGTGCTAATTGATAGCAAAGCCAGGTCCTGCTGCTCCTCTGCGTATCTCACCAGGTAGACATATACAAGCTTCTTAAGCTGGAAAGGACAATTAAGTAAAATACAGCAATAAATTGAACCAGCTGTAGAGGGGAATTAATGCAGCATACGGGGAAAGCAATCAAGAAAACCAGCTGTGTTCAAAAACTTAGGCGTTTATGTGGTTCATGAGAGGATATGCTGCATTTTTTAACCTCTAATAAAAGATTAAAGCCAGGGCCTATAAAAGGGATACAATGAACAATGACCTATTCAGCAACAAAGGGAGTCTTCTTTTAGCTTGTTTTTTGTGTGGGAAGTTTGACTACTATTTCAAAGGCTGGCAAAAGAAAGTTATAGGAAGTTTTCCTGTTTTCATGTTAAATCCAATGTTATTTCAGGTGGAGAAAGAGGTTTGCATTTTTGTTTTCTGCTGAAGTCTAAAATAATATATGTCCTGCTTTCTGACATGTGGATAACAACGCTCTCTCTCTCTCTCTGCTGATTCACATCAACTATTCAGAAAGAGCGCGTGATAAAAAAAAAAATATATAATTTAATTTGGAGAACTGATTTAAGGTTAAGGTCTAGGGTAAGGTCACATTTCTGCAATCACCAAGAACTTTATCCTGTAATCAGCACCATGCTTTCTAACACAGCGAGTATTGACCTGCAGCAGTGCACCACAGTTCTCAATCATCGTTCTGGTCATTACTGTGGGGATTAATGGCATTACTCACAATAAAAAAGGAGGCACAACCCATCTGCCCTCCAGGATCTGGTTTGTATAACCACAAAGTACTCAAATGATTTCATTATGAAAAGGTAAGTAGACGATTAAGGGCTTTACAAGTGAAATTTGCCCAGCATCAAATGAGATTTTATGTTAATTTTGTTTTTTATAATACCTTAACTTAAATAACTTAGACACAATCCCAAGTGTGATAAATAAAACATTCATGACTGATATGTAGCGTTTAAATGAAGTGCAGAAACCATCAACAGAAAATAAAGGACATTAGTGTTAAATCAGGCAACATCATCAATAAACTGCACATGTTTTCTCTTTCGTTTTTGCGGGAATCAATGGCAGCCCACAGTGACGAGCAGAAACGAAGGATGCGGGTGGGAACATGGAAAGAGGCCATTTTTAGTGAGATATGCCACGGACGAGGAGGGTGTAGAAGAGCGAGGGAACTGAACCAAGAGAGAAGGAGAGAGAAAGCATAGTCCAAGACCTCACACTACCATAGCAGCTGGTGTGTATGAGGTGGGAGAGAAGAAACGTGAGTGTGGGCTCTCTTCTGCCAATTACCTCCACCCACCTGCTCCCCTACCCTGCCACGAGTTGCTTGGGCTGCATGCCTTGCACACAGCGCCGGGTTTCAGGCCCCCGCGCTCACATGCTGCCCCTCAAACTGCCTGATTATTCTGCTGCTGCTGCTGCTGATCAATATTCAGAGGCTCTGGCCACTGGAACCCCTCTTGAGCTATTGCTTAGTGTTTTGGTCATCCACTTATATAGACTATCAAAGCCTGCTCATACTCTACATGATTTAGAGAGCTAGGTCCTACAAAAATTAGCCAACTATAAGGTCGGCATTATTACAAATATTACAAGCTCATAAATAGAATTGCTGAAAAATGTATTTAAATAATTAATGTGTTAATGTCAAATAACAAGTCCAATTATGGTATCTGGTTTAAGTAAAAGGGCAGGCTGGTTGATCTGGCATACTTGTTCGCACTAAAACAGAGGAGACAAAAGTAATCTAATAATAACCAGGTCATGGTCAAAGCAAAGATAATGCACCAAGTTCAGTTTTAGATGTGAAATTTCATCAAATGTAAAATATTTTTTTTCCCCCATTAAATCAATTTTTTTCTTTGTTATAGACGTGTTATTTCAACCTGAAAATGAGCAGAATTCCTTACTCATTCACAACCAAACTCCGTACGAGAAAAGAAAAAAAACATGCACGTCAGATTTTACCATTTACATGGCAAGTGGTTTTCCGGAGTGTAGAGGTTTAGACTGTTAGAATCATTTTGTTTTGTTGCGTCTATCAGACTTTTTCGCATTTTGTAATACTGTCTTTGGTATATATTCAATGACATTATTATTTTCATCATCATTATCATAATAATAATATTAATTAAAGCATTCAATCTTAATCAGATTTGTTAGAAAAGCTTTCAAATGAATTCAATTCACATGAGCCTAGCATTTTTCTGTATGAAGAAGTTCCCTCTTTCACGTCATGTAGAGAACCCACGTGCTATGCTGCAGAAGAATGAAGTGAATCATGACAGTCAGCTGTGGTTATAGGAATGATTATGTTTCTCACATGATACATGCCTATTATAGAGTAGAGCAGGGGTCTCTCCCAAACTGATGGAGAGATGGAGCTGGGACCCCCTACTATATATAAAATTGTGTTCCATATTAAACTGGGCCTTGTGCCATGTATATACATAGCTACCCTGTTATTATGCATTCAATACTAAGCTATTCAATTAATACACGGGTTCATATAGTAGATATAAAATATTTTCTAATCAACCAGGCATTTTGCGGCACCCCCGCACTACCTCTGCGGACCCCCTGTTGAATACCTCTGGGTGTAGAGTATTAATGTCATACCTCTATGTTCTTATTTGCGACGTTCTTCACAACAGCAGGAAACAGCTCGGATGCATTTTTCCCTTTGGCAATCAGCTGCAAATATATCAAGCAATAAAACAATTATCCACTTATCTTATTGCTACTTTTAACTCAGCAGCTGAAAGAAGACACACAACAATGGTTATAGTAATTTCAACAGAAAAGGTGCGAGCGCCCATGTGATGCACTCACCCCAACAACCCTTTTCATGGCCTCCAGTTTGAGCGATTCCTTGTTGCTCTCGAGCATCTCTTTAAGGTCTTCATTCCTGCGGGCAAGAAATATTGTTCTTATTATTTTTATTCTCATTGTGGTCGACATGAGGCCAACAGAGGGGACTTGACTAATCAGTTTCAGAGGCTAGAGCTTAACGAATGGCACTGTGAACGCTTAATGTCCAGCACATCTGTGCAAGCCTTACAGATTACAGGGTATGCATGCAAAGGTCACACCAGCTCCTATGGCCCTATAAGAGCCAAGCGAAATTGACGGGACACACAACCAAACAGCAGTAGTGTAGCGTTATCTACACCAGCAGCGCTAAAGCTGCATCACAACAAATTCGGTTAAATTTGCTCCACTCTCACATGGCCCCCGATTGGGTATGTTAATGCAATCACACAGTGCCAATGTAAAGCTACAATGCTGGTCGATTGTTTCACACAGAGGCTGAACGCTGTGACAATATAGTGTTGTTGAAACGCGGGAGGAAAAAAACTGTATGAATGTGCACACACATTCATTGTCGCTTCAGGATTATGTGTAATAACTTCGGATTCTCTGACTTTTCATCTTGCATCACCCTCAGGTCGGTTTTGTTCTTATTACATACCAAAAAGCTTGATATAGATTAGTTGGATGCATGTCTCATGATAAAACTCAATCTGTTAATGTATTTGGATTAAATTACATTTACATTTAGCTTGGTATTTCTGGCTTGAATTTAAAAAGACTTCGATACAGACCAATATTGATATATACAGCAGTCATAAAGACTACAGTTTCATTCCATTAACAAGTCAAACAAAGTATTATATATTAAGAATATTATACACTTCAAAAATGGTCACTCAGGAGACATTAGTTTTCACTTTTCAGATGGCCTCTTTAGCACATTTTACTGTTCAGTCGGACAACGCATGAGGAAACAATTATAGCAATACTGAAAAAATATGAAATAATAGATAATAATTAAATCTTATGGCAGCATCCAGCCTTGGTCTTAGTACAGTACCCGACTTTGAGTGTCTCCTTGGGGCTCCTGTTGCTGAGTGTGAGGGCCTGCTCTTCCTGACTCAGCTCAGTCTTCAGAGTGAGCTGGAAGTTCTCAGCAGACAACACGGCGGTCCGCATTGCTCCAACTGCCTCAGAGCGCAAACAGAAGCCAACGTCCATACCACACTACCAACAACCACCACTCTTCAATGTATTTAAAAACTAAAAATAGAATCCGCAAATCCAACTGACTCTTGTTTCTTTCACTCAACCGAGCTGGGAAAGAGTCTGTATTCCCTTGGCTTTATTTATTTAGTCGTGTTCTCCTCCTGTCGTTGTTCAGAGGGGCTAAAGCTGCAAACTTTGGAAAAACCGCACAGTCCGCACTGGCTTCGTGCCTGTCATTCACAACCCCCTTCCTCTTCTCTCTTGGGCAAAAAAGTCACAAGATGCCCAACCAGCTCGCCAATGGCAAGTCATTCCCACACTTGAGGGTAGTGCCTCCTTGCTCGTCTGAGACCGCTGTCCTTCTGCTCACGTCCATATTCCTTCTGAAACTATCAGCCCTCCAGCTATGGTTCAGTCACATTAACCAGTTACTCCGGTTTTCTCATAAATATTAATTTACCTCTAGCCTTCTGACTGTGTTGGTGTGTGTGTTGGTGTGTGTGTGTGTGTGTGTGTGTGTGTGTGTGTGTGTGTGTGTGTGTGTGTGTGTGTGTGTGTGTGTGTGTGTGTGTGTGTGTCTGTCTGTCTGTCTGCCTGCCTAGGGGTGTGTGTGACTGTGGTAATTTTCCTGTAAGGGGAAAAAGGAGGGCCATATCTACATTGGTGGATAAAAAAAACAAAGCTACATTTCATCACCTTCACTGCCCACACTGAAGATAACAGCACCGACCTGAATGTCAGGAAATGACCCTGAACATGTTTATGGAGGGCAAAGAGTTTGCCTCCCCTGCCTTCCTTTATTTGGGAGGAACTTACTAATACCAGGGTCGGACCAAATAATAACTAAAGCCACATCTCATATCTTGGAGTGGTACTGCATAAGAAAAAAACATTTCCACAATACAGTACATAACATAGAATGCTTTTGTCCAAAGTTTTGAAACTACTGAAGACTTAATGGTGAATTTCAAAGCTAGACTGTTTCTTTACAGTGCTGTTGTTCAACTTGAGAACATTTCTGCCAGCAGTGATATTTAAAATTAAACTCTTTCGAAGCATCAGGTAAACAAATTAAAAGGTTGACTGAAAGCCACACCAAATTAGTTGCGTCTAACACCTAAACACATCAAACAAATATCTGCACCACGCCTTACTGATCATTAGCTTTATAAATATTTTCTGCCTCACTGCTGATACTGATTATATCATTATATACATTTACCTATGGCACTTTCCTAATTAATATATGTAATTAATGAGCCACATATGCATCAATCTAATTCTATTTTAATGTAATTGTTACAGGTGAGGACACACATTTAAATACTTTTTCTTTGCACACATGTTCATGGTTTTGAATGAGTGCAGCTCTGTATTTTACTGCAATATGGTAGAAACAAGTTTGATCTTATATTCATGACTGTGTTTAACTTTATACATCCAAATCTGCCCTCTTTAACTCCTAAATTCAAGTGGGGTATGAGGAACAGATGGACTACAGAGATTAATGCCTCCATGTGGCTGCAAGTTATATCAGCCAGCAGTGACTTTGGCTCTCCTCATAATACTGAATTTTGTTAGTGATTGCCAACGCAGCCAGAGGCCAGAGATGGATTTTATAGCTGAATCTCATAAGGTAAGTTAACTAGGCCTCTAGCCAGAACTTGGCTTGACCTAACAATTTGTAGATCATTGCCAAGAAACAATGCAGTCAAAGCAAAAGAGGAAAGGGTGGTTTAGGTAAGAAAACGTGCCGGAGTGAGCAAAGAATGAATAAAAAGATCTACCGGTAGTCACATTTTTCCTAAATGAATATAAAGAAAAAAAGGAGCTGAGTAAATCCTTTGGTAACTGGTATCACACACATATCTAATTTAAAAAACTTTTATAAAGTGGAAAGACAAATAAAATTGAAGAATACAAATACAATACTATATTTGTTTCATCCAAACAGGAATACATCAGAATGTGTTCATAATAATTTAAGTTTAGGACTAGCTGAACAGCTTATTTTTCATTATCCGAGAAACAGCCATTACAATATAAACTGAAAGAAAATGTAATTCACATGATTTGTTTAACTGCTGACAGGGGCCTGAAAACAACATAAAGCAGTGACAGAATGATAATCTATCAATTCAATCTACACTGTTTCAATCACTGTTGTGCCCCATCAAACACTTCAAACAAACACCTAATACCAACTATGATTATGGATAGAGAAGTGAAAATCTTTTGATGTGTTAGACCTTGAAAGCAGCATAATTAAAATTAATTTACTGAGTAACCCCCCAACTCAGTATTTTCAATTGCTTTCAAGTTAGTGTGCCTAGGTCAAAAATGCAAAAACCTCGCTAATCATATTCTACCTATAATATCAATCAAAGTTGAAGATAAAATCCAATATTTAGTGTAGCTCAGGTAAATACGTTTACTCAGTATATCTGTAAAACTAAAAGCCAGAGGCACAGTGAAATTTCTGGTCATGCATGTATATATTGTCACAAATGTTAAACTGGTGACATATTTCCATGCCTCGCTAGAGCTCCCAGTCACTTAGACCAGGCCTTACCGAGCAATACAGGAATGCTGCTAGAATAGGCTCTCAATATACTGACAGCGTTGGGAAAACTGCTAACTTGCATGTATTAGGATAGGACTGGGTACTGTGAAGTGTGTCATTTAGACGTGCAAACAGAAGCATCATTCATGCCCCTTGCATTCTTTCTCTCTCTCTTTGGTCTTCCAGCTTGGTCTGGAGCTAGGCAAACGTATGAGCAAGCATTGCCTTACTGCGTAGATTGTCAAGTAAGACAGCACAGAGGTTTACTTCAACATGCGTGGCAACATTTAAACATTTTTGGCAAATCAAAGTCATCGATGTAACACAAGTCCATATTTTAAACAGCAACAGCAAGCTTGTTCAAAAACAAAATGAGAGGCCGCAGAGGACCATAACACATAACATTTGCCCGATTTCAGGAAATTGAATTTATCAACAAAACTTGCATTTCGAGTTTGAATGAGTACAAAAAAATCCCTACACTTCAGACGGACTAAGCATATCACTAGGTGTGTTGGTGGTGTGTAGCCTATCACTCACAAAAAGAACATTTAACCAAGGTAGCCATATATTACCACTGATTACCACTGAATGCACAGTGCAGAAGATGGTTTAACTGATGAATGGCTGCCCTCTAGTGTCACATTTCTCACATGGAGCTCAAACCACATAAACAGCACATGCTGATCAAATTGGGTTTTTACACAACTGAAATGGTGAAAAATTGTTACGAACTGATGATAGAGAAGAAACTTTGATCTTCTGCTCTATGGCTGTTTCCCAATTTGTTGCAGCATTGCAGCAATGGCTTCATTCTACATAAGCATGTACACTTTTTTTTTCTCCAACATCCTATTACTATAAAGCTATTTAGAGTTGATGCGGTCTGAAGCCAATGTAATTTCTGCTGGTCCTCTGAGTAAAATCACTTTTCAATGATTAGACTAATTTAACTAGTTATAGATTATATTACATCTCTCCAAATTCCATATCTTATCAAGTTACAGCTACTCATTGCTGCACATTATATTATCTATATGACTGTATTCAACATGCAGTAAAATACACAATTCACTGCAAAAACTAAATTTAGGAATTGGCATTGACTCCCCATTTAAAGAAAAGTATAGTATTTCTATCATTAACTAAACTGTCAATTGATCCACCATTTTATAGCATTGGCCCAAGCACTAGAACTTATTTCAGGCTGATTTAATATATACATTATTATAACTAATTAAATAAGGTGGGAAGGAGTTGGTCATTTTTGGATTCCAGATTTCATTCAGATGAGCTATTTCATTGGAACCGAACAATCTTGATTTGAGTTTGTACAATACAGAAGAAAATGGGACTATTATTCCACTTAACATAAAACCACACAGCTCACACGATCTGTTCTGCTCGTGAATATTTCTGATCCTCTAGCCAGAGGGAGAATACCACATCTACACTGAGCAAAAAGTAACAATATGATGACACATGTGCATTTCTTTCTGTAACTTTACATGCTACAGCTTCCTAGCCAACTGGGCTTTTTTTTATGGATCTCAAGTAACCATTACACATGCAAATCTAGGAAATGGTAGTTTTTACCCATTGTAGCAAACTATGTTCGAAGTCTGCAACCAACAATTATACTCATTACTAATATGATATGAAGCGAAGAATTGTTTTTATATTATAATGAAGCCCAGGTCGCCATAATGAAATGTAATGCAAAGTAAGTTCTTGGTTGTGTCTGACCAGCAGTCAAAAAGTTCACTATCAGAGAAATATTCAAATGTTTTGATATTGGTACCGTATTTTTGGAATGCTATTGGTGGAGTTTCTCCGTTACCTACCTCTCCCGAGCACTAGTTATGTTTATCAATGACTTTGGAAAAAATGAAAATACCGTGTAGCTTAACGGGTTGAAAGGGGTCAAAAACGCATAAGGAGTGGTCCTCCTGTTCTTTGAGAATAGCAGTAGTATCTCGAATAATGAACGAGGATTAACTATAACACGGCTGGTGTGTAAGAATAGTCATTAGCAGCCTGTCTAAGCATAGTCATTTACAACAGCTTGCTTTTTAGACGTACCTAGCCTAGCAAACAGCTAACCGACATTCTCCAGCGCTGCCTGGTTTGTTGATGCTGCCGGCTCTGCTACTGAAGTGGGGTAATCATGCCACTTTAGCCCAGGGGCTCCGTGCTAACGATGGGCATGGGACAAGTCGAGCTGACTTACTTTTTAAAGTCGGTGCTGAAAAGTCCAAAGGCGGCTCCGACGCCGGAGGAGGTCGGGGTGCTCTCCTGTCCCGCTTCCACCGCGGTCTCCGCTCCTCCCTGGTCGTTGTACAAGGCGACCGACGACATGCTCACTAAATAAATGTCCTCTGCGTCTCTTCAAGCTTCAAACTGATGATATACGCGCGGAAAGGTTCGTGACAATAAACACTCCTCGCAGAGGCAAACTTCTCCCGTACTTCGACCAACTTTTTTTTCACACGCAGAAGCGGAAGTGTGAGCTGGACAAGCTGCTGTCACATGACAGGGCTTCAGACGCACACGGCTCCTAGATCTGTGGCAACTAGAAAATATTTAGCGAGGGCTGCTCGAACTGCCTGTTCGGAATTTGTAGATCTATGGTCCAGAACCGTCTTGTTGCCACAGTAACAACGTAACTAGGGTTCCCAGAGACGTAGAAAGTGAACACAAATTTCTCATCCTACGCATGTTAAGTTAAATTTACCCATAGCATTTATTACAGTTTTCATGACTGAAATATTTCGCTGTCATGTTATATTCTAACCAAAGCAACTTCTGATATTTTATGTATATCTGATTTAGTTCCCATATAAGTAACAGCTATAAAGCAGGATTTCCAATTTGAATACTTCTTCTATCAATTATATAGCTGTAATGAAAAAGAAAACAATACACATGCAATGCAAAACAAACATTAATGTAATTAAATATCGAAGACAGTGTTGTGATCAGTTTAAGAGACATTATCTGGTGGGAATATGTGGTCTAGAAATAACAGCCTGTGTTAACAAACACCTTCTTATAATAATTTGATTGATCAATCTTTATTGTTTGCCGGTTCGCTCATTGGATGAAGACTCAAGAGTATGAGCCATGCTTTTGTGATGAAAACAAGGATGTGACGTGGCGTACTTCCGTCTGCTTGTGTCCCGTGTGAGCCCCAGCTGTTGATCAATCGTGCGCCGCGGTTGCGTCTCTGGAAAGTGTCAACACTTCGCCACGGACCCGTGTCTCCACCTTGAAGTGAGACTGTGTGAACTCGGGTTTAAGAATATTGAACACACTCAACAGGAAGCAGTCAAAAAAGGAGAATGTCGGATTTCGACAGCAACCCGTTCGCGGACCCTGACTTCAGTAACCCGTTTCAGGTAACGTTAGCTAGCCGAGGTAGCCACGTTAGCATTTTCTGCTGAACTCGTTCACGTTTATAACAGTTTGCTAGGTCTGTCACTGAATCATTTGTACTACACTACTGCTATGAGGCTACGTGTTGACTAAAACGCTATCTCACGTGTTGGTTATCTTCACTCATTCTGTCACTTTGTTCCACATTGGTGCACTTAGGCTGACTGAAGAGTGACACTACATGTAAGGTATCAGGGAGTGTTTTCTGCTAGCCTCTCGGGTGTCATCTCTGATTCACACTGAAGGTTTCTTTTGAGTGTGCTCATCAGAACGTATGGGGAACAGAGATGACAGCGGTTTAACCATTTATTCTTCTTTACATTTTAGTTGATTGACAGATGATGTACAGACTGGAAACAAATGAAAAACCAACAAATCGAGTAATCCAATAAATCCAATCAATCTTCTCATCAAATCAATGATTGATTTCCATAAACAAAAAACAGAGGTACAACGTCAACAAATCTTAACATACTCACATAGTGCATCAAGTTCAGTCAATGTTAGAAGCCACATGTACACCAGCATGCTGCTGCAAACTAAGGAAGAGACTGAGCAACTTTGGTTTAGCTCTCTTATCAGTTCAGGTGTGGCCGGATAGGTGGAGGCAAGACCCCGCCTCCCCAAAAGCCATGCCAGAGTTAGGGGTTTAAACACAGTGGATGTTCATTATATCAGTTTTTTATGCTTTCTC